>JAWZTI010000004.1:67359-204993 GCA_039880955.1 Chlamydomonas urium | reverse complement strand
CCACATACAGCTCAAACAAGCATTCACTGCTCTGTCACGCCCCAGCAAGCACGCCGCGGGTGCCGACGCCATCTGCAGAGTCCAGTGCCCAGAGAATGGTCTGCACCTCCAGACGGCGCGTCAGGGCGGCCTCCGCGCCCCTGGACGCCTCAAGGTCCAGCCCCAGCAGCTTGGCGTACTCGGTCGCCAGCTCCGACATCAGCGGCAGGGTCAGCGCACCGGGTATGTCCTCATGGCCTAGCCGAACCGCACACTGCGAGCGTCGCAAGGCAGCGTCGATACAAGGCGGTGCAGGCAGGGTGAGCGGCCGCTAGTTGGTAGGGGTACGCTCGACCAACCGTCAGTCAACAGTGCAACTTTGCTGCGCTGATACAGGCGCCTGTGGCCTATATCCTGCAGCTTACCAACTAGCTGACTCTGACGTGCCAGCATTGGTGCACAGTGCGCACAGCAGGCTGATGTGAGCACAAGAAGGTGGCATCACTTGCGTGTGCTTATGGAGCAACAGAGCAACAAGGGTCCCCGTACCCACCAGTGATAGAGCTCGAAAGAAAGAAAGAACTACGCCCGTGGGCGTGAGTTAAGGAAGGATGCAGTCCACATGTTAAGTAGAGCTCGGGTGCACCTCACCTTGAGCGCATTGGCGGCCTCCTGCTTGTGTCCCCCCTTGAGGGCCAGCAGCGCGGCGCGGCCCCATACCACGGGGTTCTCAGGGTCCAGCGCCGCAGCCTCAGTGAGCGCCAGGCTGGCGGCAGCTGCGTCGCCTGTGGCGAGGCGGCAGGCGCTGACGCCCAGCCACGCCTGGGCGGTGGGGGCCACAGAGCAAGCCTGCACGCACAGGGGTGTGACCAGACGCGTGACCATGTGCAGGAATCAGGCTTAGGTGGGCGCTGTTGGACGTGTGCACAAAGACGAGAGGCTGCACAGGGCTGCCCACCCTGTTCCCAGGTGCGTGGCCACTGCAGTCCTTCGTGCAGTCCTTTGGCGCCGTACGGGCTGTAGATTGGCCTACATACCTACCCAACTACCTACCTACCTTGCATGCACAACAGCAGAGCAGCTGCTGCCACAATCCGATCGTGCTCAGGTTTCAGGGCAGGCAAAATTCTACGACTGCAGGACGCCGCCCCACGGTGAAGCTTGCAGCTTACCTGCGTGTAGACGGCGAGGGCGTAGTCGGGGAAGCCCAGGGCCTCGTACGCCTGAGCTAGCTGCAGGTACAGGCGGGACGAGGAGGGGGGGGAGGCACCGCGAGCCGCCAGCGTGTCCTGGTACGCATGTACTGCCTCGCTGTGGTGACCGGCCTGCAGCAACAGCGTTTCAGGGAGGTATGGTAAGGGTTGTAGCGATGGGCGGCTTGTACAAGGGAATGGCCACAGGGCCAAGCGATCAGGAGTCGGAAGTGGCTCCCTGAAGGCATCAGCAGCCCTGACGAGATGGCCCTGATGTCCTTGGTACCGTGAGTGGCGCTAGTCATTGGTGGAGGCCAACAGCCTCATCACCTACGCTGGTAGGCTCCCCTCAGAGGGTTCTCCCTGGGCACACCGCACCCACCATGAAGTGCACGTGACCCGCAAGCTCGTGCGCTGCGGCTGCCACCGCAGGACTCGGCCCCTGGCTCTGCAGCTCCTGCAGGAGGGCGAGGGCCTCTGCGCGCGACTCCTCTTCCCCAAGCAAGTGCAGCGCCTTAGCCTGCGCCAGTGTGACCTGGGCAGCAGGGACCAAGGGGCCATGAGCAAAGCAAAAACTGTTATGCTAGGAATCAGGGATGCGGCACTGATTCTGCAGTGGCGAGCAACATAGCATTGCAGAAGGCACAACATGGCCCACAGCATGGGCCTATGACAACGGAGCGTGTTTGTGCAATGTGCGGGGCAGGAGCAGGTACACAGAGAGCAGTGGTTCGGCGATGCCCAGCGGTGCCGTTGCCTTCAACACTCATACTCCAAGGAGCTTGCATGCAAGCTCAACAAGGGAGGTCTTTACGTCTGCTTGTGCTGCGGAAAATGAAGTAGAAGGTGTGCAGCGAAGAGCAGGGCACGGGGGACCCAGTGCGCACCTCAGTAGCAAGTGCCGCGCCCGTCAGGGGCAGAAGCGGCGCCAGCTCAAGGGCAGAAAGCGCCAGCCAGGGCAGGCCCAGCGACAGCAGCCACCGGGCGCAGGCCAGGCAAGGGTTGGCCTCGGCGTGCACTGGCGCAGGCACAGGCGCAGGGATGGTGCTGCTGTTGCCCTTCTGCACCTGGTGCTCAGCGTTGCCTTCTTCGTCAGTGGCGGCTGCTGCAGCTGAGGCGGAGATAGAGGAGGCGGACAGGCCAGCAACCCCTGGGCCCAACTCTGCCGCCTCCACGCTTGCTAGCTGCTGCAGCGCAATTGCAGCGGCAGCCTTGCGATTGTCACCTGATCGCACAAGGTTGGAACAGCAGCATGGCAGGATGTTGGCGTTGAAGGCACGCATGATCTGGGCGGACGCACGATCGAGTTGTGGCTCGTTAGACGCGCAGGCCCATGCAGGGGTGAGGCTGGTGATGTACTTTGCGCCGCGCTGCCTGTCCCAACATCTGTGGGTGTTCTTTACTGGCCGTCGCCTGACAGCTGCTCCCCCCTATCCTCCCCTCGGGCCCATGACCCTGCAAAACCGCACCTGCCGCCTGCAGGAGCAGCGCTCGCAGCACGGCCACCTGCCGCCTGACCTCCGGCTCCAGTACAGCGAGCACGCCAAGGCCAGCAGCCCACGCCACAATCGGCAGCCCAGGAATACTGGTGAGCGGCGTTGGCGTTGCCGTGCCACCGCTGCCGCCGCTGACGCCTGCGCCAGCGACCGAGGCGGCAACGGAGATGGTTGAGGGCTCGGCTGCTGCAATGCTGCCCGGGGCCAAGGTGCCTGCCATGGAAGCCTCAGGCTCCAGGCCGGCGGCTGCGGCGGCAGCAGACACAAGGGCGCCCAGGAGTTCCTCAGCTTCTTTGAGGTAGAGGGGGTCGGTGACGCGGCCTTGATGCACCAGGCATGCCGTCAGCGCCAGGCGGCACTTGGCCTCTGCTGCCTTGGCAGCAACAGCGGCAGAGGGCAGCTCCGGGTCCGAAACGACTGCGGCAGCGGCGGCGGCGAGCGCCTGGCGGAAGCACTCCTCCCCACGGCCCAGCTGGCCACAGCGCATGCAGAAGGCACCGTACTCATACCACGCGTCCGCCACCGCGACGGCTACCGTAGGTTCGGCGCCGCTGTCAGCCGGCGTGGACAGCAGCACGCGGCGTTGGTGCAGCGACTCTGCACGCACAGCTTGCCCAACGTCCTCACACTGCATGGCCAGCACCAGCAGGCGGGCGGCCTTCGAGTCCTCGAGCGCGCCGTCATCGCCGCTCCTGAGTGTGTGCGCAGCGGGGGTGCGTGGGGCGCTGAATGCCTGGCTGGCCTGCTGGGAGAGCAGCGTATGCAGCTCCTCGCGCAGCGCGTCAACGGCAAACGCGTCGGGGCCGGTCGGCGCGCCCGCAATGCCCGCGCCGTGCGCCGCACGGAAGCGCTCCTCGGCAACGGCGGCAGCGGCGGTGCCCAGCGCTCGCGCCATGGCCGAGTACCGCCCATTGGCACGCAGCTCTTCAGCCAGCTGCCCGGCAGTCAAGCCTCCCTCGGCCGACTCAGGGGATGAAGCATCTGGTGCCAGCGCCAAGGCCTTCAAAGCAGCTCCCAGCTCAGACGCTAGCCGCTGGAAGGCGTCTGTGGCCGGGGAGGGGGGCGAGGACACTGCGGCACGGCGGCCACCCAGCCCTGGGCGTGGCCGCAGCGCCAGCAGGGACTCCAGCGGAACCGGCGGCGGAGGCGGGGCATACCAGCTCGGTGCCAGGGGTGCGGCGAGGGTCAGTGCGACCGTTGCGGTGCTGCCGGCGGCCTCCCATGCGCCAGAGGGCTCAGAGGTATTGGCTTCCTCGATGGGCTTGCCCTTCCTGCAATGGGGAGCAACCACAGAGCATGACCAATGCAAGCTTAGCCATGAGCTTGGCAACATATTGAGTGGGCAGACTGAGCCTGTTGGGCGTCGCATGCAGGGTCAAAGGCGCCAGGGAGGACCGTGATTGAGGCACGCGCTGAGATGAGCAGCAGTTCATCACACAGTGAGAATGGAATAGCAGGTGCCTTGCCGACAAGCCATCACACTACTGTGTTGTTGACCGCAAGCAGGATACTCACACGTTGCTGGGCGCGTAGGTTGGCAGCACGGATGTCAAGCAAGACGCAGACGCAAAGGCGCGCACAGGCAGTGGGTCGGCCAAACGGTACTCGGTGCTGCCCAACTCTGCCAGCACCTCCACACCCTGGGCAGGAGACGAAGTGCCAGGCAGGGTTCGCAATGAATCAGCGTCATAACAGCAGGGCTGGTAAGTTGACAGAAATGGGGCTGAACCACTGGGGAATGCTCTGCTCAAATGAATGGTAGTTGGCATTCCCAAAAAGGATGCCACCTTGAGTTGCCAAGGCTTGCGGGTCACCTGCACTCTGTACCTGCACTGGCACCTCACCTGCAGCTGTACCGCAGCGTGGTAGTGATCCCAGCGCGGGTCCTGCAGCTGGTCATGCTGCAGGTACCGTGCAACCTCCAGGTACAGTGGGGCTTCATCCTCCAAGGCGTACTGCAGGTGAATAGGCGACATCAAAGTAGGAGCCATGTATGAGGCAGTACACACAGACACGTACAAGCACGCATATCAGTTGGACGGTGAGCGTGGATACGCCTGTTGATATCCTCGCGCGGAGAGCTGCATGAGGTCATACTCACCAGCAGCTCCCGGGCCTGTTCAGCAGTGATGTATTGCCTCACACGCACGCCCTGGGGTCCCAGCGCCGCGACCGTACCGCCAGCGCCCGCCTCAGCACCAGGCGCAGCCAGCGCACCAGAGGGCGGCAGCGGCAGGGCAGGGCTCATCAGGGCAGGGGCGCCGCCAGGTAGGGCCAGGCCCAGCTGAAGCGTCATGCGGCCGGGGGTCTTGCCCTCGCGCGCTGCTGCTGCGGCTGTCAGGAGGCCAGCTGGTGCTGGGTCAAAGCCTGTGTGCAGCACAGCAGGGAGCATCAGCATCAGGATGGCACTCTCTCCAGCAGCATCGCAGCTGGAGATCCAACAGGGCGAGGGTTACATCCTGACTGGGTTCTCACAAACTCATGATGCCTGGCACACTCGCTTTCCACTGTATGCTGTAGCCCGCATGTCGTCCAATCTAGCAAGAGCGCACCTGAAATAAGAAGCTCGACAACGTTGGCGTTTGCAGCATTCTTAGGGCTCACAAAGAACCAGGGTTCAGGGTCAGGAAGCTGTTCTGTAGCTGCAGGGGGGGCTGCCGCTGGGTCCACATCTGCGGGAGCGTTGCGGACGGCCACAGACACTGCAAGACTGGGCAACAGCGCCGTCACAGCCTGAACAGGGGCAGCATCGAGTAGCTTTGAGTGAACGTTCCAGGAGCGGAGCAGAGAGGTCGGAGCTGCAGCTCTTTTTTGGTCCTCAATTCAAGGACCCACTGGCTGCAGCTATGAGAGTGTTGTGAGGCCCTCGGCGAACGCAGCGTAGCAGTCAGAGCCGTTCTATGCAAGGCTGCCATGCGACACGCAGCACACACCTGCATGATGCTCTTGGGTGAAGGCTTGGCGCATGTCAGCTGCACATGCTGCAAGGAGAAGGCTTGCTTGCCCCTCGCCAGTGGCAGCAGGTCCAGGGGTGCAGTGGCAAGCACCACCCCGCTGACTGCGTCATGCACCGCAACTGTGACTGTGGCATTGAGCAGCTGATGCAAGCCTGCCATGGAGGCTTCAACGCGGAAGGCCTTGGAAAGTTGCATGGGCACAGCCACTGCTGCGGCCGCAGCCTCGGCTGGCACAGGCGCATGCTCGCTCTGCAGTGGCGCCCAGTCCGGGGAATAGCTGACACTGAGAAACACGCGAGCACTTTCCACAGCTCCAGCCTGCAAGCCAGTGAAGTATGGGAACCTGATATCAGCAAAGCAATCCTAGCATGCTGCACTGCACTGCATGTGCATGAGCCCCAGCCCTTCACACCAGCTGCAGCAGCGCCTCCGGAACAGTGACCGTGACAAAGGCGCCGTAAGGATTGGTGTCTACCGGTGGTGGTGGCGGTGCCTCCTCGGCCTTCTCCTTCTTGGGCGGCATGGCCGCACGCTATCTGCTTCGACCCCTGCTGTTGCGTGCTGTGGTAAAGCACGATCAAAGTCAGAACGGGTGCCACTGTGTTTGGAGCCAAGGGCGCTGAGCAACGTGGGCGTTGGGGCCGGGTTGTTGCAGCACACGAGCTCGAAGTCGGGGCACACAAATCAGTTAGCAAGTGCCTCTCATCATGAAATGTTGAGGATGGACTTCACCTGGTACACATCACCCAGGCATTTTCCTATTTATGTACGACCGGGCAAGGCAACTTTCAGGAAGCCTTTGTCTTGTCTGCAGTGCAGATTCAGCACCTCAGCTGTTGCACCTATGATCACAGGCGAAACACACATGTGCTATGATACTGGCCACTCGGCCATAGGAGCCCGCTGTCATGGATTGATCAGTCTGACCGACCTCGAAGGTGCTGCGCAGTACCGTACTTTGCAGCCCAGACTCATGTGAAGAACAAGGGACGCCTATTCCTTGCTATCATGGCCACATCCCGCTACGCCTGACCTCCTTCTGAGTACCCACGACTAGCTACCGCAGCCCTGTGAACAACGAGGTTGGTGTTTGCAGCAGATAGTTTAGCGGTGCCATGGCTGGCCGCATGCGCGTTGTTTGTCTGGTCTCAAAGTCCAGGGGATATGTACCACGTCGTTCAGTCAGCCACGATGCTGGCGGCAGTGCAGAACTCGATGGACCTCCGCTGCATGCAAACTCTGGCCGCCGCGGCCCACGCAGCATTGCCATGGCGCGTTCTCACCTTTGCGCTGGTACCTTTGCTGTGCGCAGGCGTAGACCAAGTTACAGTGTGCAGGAACNCCCCCCAGCAACACCAGACAGTTTCACCTGAGCAGCATGGGCAACTCGCTCGTGACTCCCAGCAGTCGGTCACCGGGCAGCGCTCTGCCCTCGGGCGCAACCAACGGACAGGCCGAGAGCAGCATGTCCAACTGGGAGGCACCATCACATGTTCCTGCGCTCAAGTCACGAGCCCTCGGGCCAATGGGCGTCGCCGAGTCAAGAGACTCGGTGCCAACAGTCACACCAAGACAGGTGCAGATCGCCGACTCACCATCTAGGTCCAAGGCAAGTGCTGTTGCGCGCGCACTCTTGCTGACTGGCCTCCGCTGTTGATGCAGTCAGAACGACACCTTACCTTCGTCCACCCCACCCCACATGCAATCCTTGCCACAGCCCTCAGGCACAGGGGGCTGGGTCGTGGATGAGTCTGGTGGAGACAGGTCCCGCAGTGATGCCAATGCCCGCAAGTCGCTGGAGCGCAAGTCTGTCGAGCTGTTTGAGGCGCAGATGTCCAAGAAGCTTGAAGTGGAAAAGAGCGGCCGCAGCATTGCCCGCCGTGACTCCAAGGACATTGAGCGCGCGACGCCTGAAGAGGCTCTGCAGGACTTGCTGGACGGCAACGCCCGCTTCATGATTGGCGAGAGTGATCACCCCCATCAAAACTTCCAGCGGATGCAGAAGATTGCGCCAAAGCAAAAACCCACAGTTGCCATCCTGGCCTGTGCAGACTCTCGTGTGCCTGTGGAGCTTATCTTTGACATGGTGAGTGTGGCTGCCCTCACAGCAGACCGCTAGTTGCTTGGCTGCCGTCAACGTAAATGGACCCAAACAACATGATCTGACAAGCTGCTGCTACGCCCTCCCCTCGCAGGGCTTCGGCGACGTTTTTGTATGCCGTATCGCCGGCAACATCGCAACCGCTGAGGAAATTGCCAGCCTGGAGTATGCAGTCATTGAGCTGGGGGTCAAGGTCATCCTGGTCATGGGGCACACCTCCTGCGGTGCAGTCAAGGCAGCGCTCAGCGGTAAGCAAGGCAGGGGGCGCTCAGTTGTAGGGCTGGCTAAGCATGACTGCTTTGACGACTTGCACTTGTGCGAGCACACAGATGCTGGTGATCAGCCTGCTTTGCTACAGCTGTGACCTCATGCTCTGCCCGACATTTTGTTTGATGGACTTGCTTGCCCACAGGCAAGGCGTTCCCCGGCTTCATTGACTCATTGGTGGATCACATCGATGTGGCGGTCGTGCGTGGACAGAGCCGCAACGCATCCTCTTACGCGGAGCTGCTCGCCATCCAGAGCAAGGCCGCCAGTGGGCCTCCAGACCCCAAGCTGCTGGACACTGTCATCAGGGAGAATGCGCTGTACCAAGTGGCTCGCTGCAAGCGCTCAACCATCATCCTTGAGTCGGTCAAGAATGGCAACCTCATTGTGGTGCCAGCTGTGTATGATATCAATACGGGTGAGGTCATCATGCTGGAGCGGCAATAAGCCGCTCAAGTTGCAGGGTCAGGAGGTACAAGGAAGGGCTGGCTGCAGCGCATGAACGCACTGCTCAAGAATGCAGGGGAGTGAACATCCGATTGGGGCGCTTATCGCAATTGTTGCACCGTCTGACCCACAAGCCTGACATGCCTGCAACAGCATGCACCAGTCGTGCATACAGAACGCAATCACAATGTACCATCAGAGATTTGACATGCCCGCTGCTGACAAGGAGCATACCGCTGCTGACACAAGAGCTACACTCATCGCTCCAGGACATGGAGCACAACTCAACACCATGCTTAGTCATGGCTTTACCACATGCGGCCTTTTCTGTTTTGTTGGCTGATTAACACGGGCCCACTAGAGTACTCTTTGTTTGTTGTTCGGCAGCAAGCCACATTTCAGGCTGCACACAATGCAGCTGCCTCTCTGTGCAAGGATTTGAGTGGTCGTTGGCTTTTTATCCCCTTGTTTCACACATATTCACAAGGGCACTTGAGTCCTCTGGCCAGTTGGGTTTTGTTGATGTCCAGAGTGCCATGGTTGTAAGCATGTGGATAATGCAGCTGCTTAACAACCTGCAGGACACCTGACTGAAAGTGATTGTGAACGCTGTGAAGTGGCAGGGCTATACAGCTGGCCTGCCTTGCACACAAGGACATGGACTGTCAGACTGACACTGTCAGTGACCTGCTGATGGCAAGTGTATGCCTTGGTCAGAAATTACAGTTTGAGCAAAGAAATGCAGCGGTCTGGCATGGGTCACAAAGTCAACCATGGCACCATGGTCACGAAACAAAGAGTGCCTACTCCAGACACGCGCAAAGCTGCTGCAGGCCATACCTCATTGTGCATCAGCCGGGCCCCGTCACCATCCACATTCCCCCTGCAGGCTTTGCACGCCTGCCAAAGCATCGCGAACAGAAACATAACCGCCAACAACAAGGTGCTAGTTCCTCAGCGTGCCTGGTGCTCACACCAACCGCTTACATGGCGGGTGCGCCACCGCCAGTCTTCTTTGCTGGCACCAGGAAAGCCTCCAGCTGCTGCTTGAGCTGCTTTGCAAAGTTCTCCAGGTATTGCACCTGCGGTTATGGTCAGCAGGTACACAGGTGAGCACAAGTTTCAAACTTGAAGTTTGGCGTACTGCGGCTGTGACTGGCGTGTGATGCCCTGCTCCCAATTCGTACAGCAGCCGGCACCTGCGTTGGCGGTTTCAGTAGACTCTCCGTTCAAGCATCCAAGCACCTCAGCATGAAGGCTGCCCCTGAAGGCTGCCCTCTCACCTCCTCCTTGTGCTTCTTTGCCTCAGCCTCACGGCGCTCGTTCTCACGCTTCTCAATTGCGTCACACTTGAGCTTCCACTCTTGCACCTGCACAACAACAGCCAACCACAGTGGCAGATAAGCCGTGACATGCAGAGGCCATCCCAGCCCTTGTATTTCGTCCATGGCATGCACTGCCTATCCCCAGTAAGCACCCTCTGTGCTGTAAGCATCACCCACTCTGCAGCCCCTCTGCATGCACGCACCTGGCGCTCCAAGTCTTTGACATCCGTCTCTAGCGTCTGGATTCTACCCTCCATCTCGTTCTTGCCCTGCTCCGTCTGTAGCGCTTTCCGCATGCCGAACGCCACTGCTGACTCGTACAGCGTCTGTGCGGAGCGAAGCGGCAGTTGGACCAACAAGAATTGAGTGAGCCAGCGGAGCAACAGATGCATCTCCTGGTGTGGGCTGACTTGCTTCAGATCCTTTGCTGGGAAATTGAGCATGGGGAACTCATATAGCACGCCGCTCCAGACAGCAGACAGCACTGGCGCACCTGGTAAGCTGCGATGGTCATGCGCATCTCGTCGCGCACACGCAGCAGCAGCAGACCACGCTCTGCACAGTTGATGGTGACCTGACGGATCAGCTCGTCAAAGCACTGCGCATACAGCTCCTCACGCACAGGGCAGATGCCCGTCTCCCTGGCCTGCACACACAGGTATTGTGCATGTCGTTGTCAAAGCCCATTCTTGGGCCACAAGGTTGGCGCCTAGTGTGCTTTGCTGTGGCGGCCATGCAGACTTAAACGCCCAGCCCCCATGCTGCCCCACCTGGCGCTGTTGCAGCTGCTGGTCCAGCTTTTCCTGCAGCGTGATGACGTCCAGGCGCGTCGCGGGCGTGCTGGACACATACTGCACCCACAGCTGCCCTTCCTCGGTCCATTCCCTGCGCGGTGGAGAGCATTGGCGTCGAAAGCGAGCCCTTCTGCACTTGCGCCAGTGCATGCAGAACGCAACCCGCACCTGGGTGGCAAAATAGAGTTGAGGATGTCCTCTGTTTGCGTCAGCCCAGGTTTGCCCTCAACGGGAGGCAGCGCGCCCTGCATGTGCCCAAGACAAGGCACCCAGGTTTGTAAAGCCCAATTCATGAGGCTGTGCAGCGTGTTGAAAGCGCATACGAGACTCCCCCCATGCGTGAGCCGTTGTCAGTATTTGAGCGACGCTGACGACAGAGCGCATGCAACATGTGTCCCAAACTCGAAGGTCCCGACGCACCTTCTTGCCGGTCGCTGTCTTTCCCTTCGCTCCCTTGTCCTTTGCAGAGCTGACCAGCACCGCATTGTCATATTTGACGAGAGACTGCAGCGGCGGGATCATTTTGCAGGTCGATCACCGACCCCCGCTACTGCAGTGCCTCTGTTGGTAGTGAGCTTTGCTGCGCGTGAAGGGCGGGGCGGATGGCATGCACTGTTGCTGCGAACCCCCGAGCACAGCTGAAGGCCCCACACCCAGCAGGGCTTTGACAAAATTCTGCCTGCTTTCACACGCAGTTTTTAAGACTGCCATGTGGGATCCCAATCATGTGACGTAAGGGCGATGGCAGCACCAGATGCGCCTCAAGCTGCGGCAAAACCGGAGGCCGCAGCTGCTGAGGCGCATGGCCTCAGCGTCAGCGCCCAGCCAGGCAGGCTCAGTACAGCGTATGATGTCGGCAAGGCAGTTGGCAAGGGCGGCTATGCAGTCGTGTATAAGGGCGTGCGCAAGGAAGATGGGCGCATCATAGCAGTCAAGAAGGTCGAGGTGGGTGTTGCGCCTGGCCGCGGGGTGAGCTGTCCGCGGGCAACGTGTGCCTGGCGAGCCAAGGAACGTGCATGCAAAGGTACAGCGCAGGTCCGTATCGCATGTGTTGCAGCGCTGCCAGCAAACATGCTGGCGCACAACATACCTGCCGGAGCGGCCACGCCTGAGCGCACTGCATGCATGCACGCGCTCAGATCTTCGAGATGACCCAGAAGAAGCGGGAGCGGTGCCTGCAAGAGGTGACCCTGTTGCAACAGCTCACTCACCCCTACATCATCCAGATGCTTGATGCATTCATCGATGAAAACATGCTCATCATCATCTTTGAGTGGGCACCAGCGGGTAAGCAATGGGGGCGAGTGCGCTAGCATAACACTGGTAATGGCACTGGCAGCGCGGGTGGTCAGACCAGCTCAAAAGTTTTGGTGGGAGAGTGGTGCTAGCGCTCTTCTCAGGTGTCCTGCCATGGCATGCAGGTGATCTTAAGCGAATGATAAAGAAGACCGCCGAGGCAGGCAAGACGTTCGACGAAACCACCATCTGGACGCTCTTTTTCCAGGTATGGCACAAGCTGTCTTACACAATAGGCTGCTCAGATAACGCTGCCTGTCGGTCATGCGGTGTGTATCGTGCCTTTCCGCTTTGTACAGATCACCGATGCGCTGCGGTACATGCATCAGCACCGCATCATGCACCGTGACATCAAGCCGGCCAATGTTTTGGTTGGAGCCAATGGAGCACTCAAGATCGGAGACCTGGGGTTAGGGCGCCAGCTCAGCGAACAGACAATGGAAGCGTTCTCCAAGGTGCCGGCTACGCCATGGGAACTGGCATGTAATGAGCAGCATGTATGCTGTGTGCAGCACAAATGGTGTGTCGTTGGGCTCAAGTGAGGGTGTTTGTGTTCATGGCTGCAGGTGGGAACGCCCTACTACGTGTCTCCCGAGGTTGTGCGTGGGGCTGGCTATGACTGGAAAAGCGATGTGTGGAGCCTGGGCTGCCTGCTGTACGAGCTGGCATGCCTTCACTCGCCATTCGAGGTACGAACTGCAATAGCAGGGTATGCAAGCGCTGCACAGTTGTTTCCAGTGTCTGGGTCAAGGTGACGTTGCACTACCTTTCTCACCTGTCGCCTCATTTCAGATGGAGGGTGCCAACCTGTATGACGTGTTCCAGAAGATCAGCAAGGGCGACTACAAGCGGCTGCCGGCAGACACGTTCAGTGCCCCGTTACGCAGCCTGGTGGAGCGCATGCTCAGCGTTGACCCATCTCAGCGTCCTGAGCTGGAAGAAGTATGGGTGATCACACAAAAGGTTATCCAGCAAACGCAGGTATGTCAGCGCTACCGGGGCTGACTCCCTGGTCTCAACTGCAGGCCACGCAGCACTCCAGGTTGTGTACAGCGAGCGTGTCATGCCAAACCAACGAATATCTTTCGTGAATGCTGGTGTTCTGCTAAGTCACACGTGTTCCTGCCCGCTGCATGATCTCAGACCAAGACCCACACTGACGTGCACAGTACATCTGAGGAGCTGCACTCTCAGCTGCTCCTTCTGGAGGCTGATGTGATGCACAAGGTCGGGCGGCAGAACGGCAAGCGTGTCGAGCTGCCACTCCCGCCCACAGACGCACTTCGCCAGCTACACCCGCTGTTCTTTGCGGAGCCGCTGGTGCAGCCCAGCTCGCCCCTTGCAGACTCGGAGCACAAGCGCCAGCTGGGGGCGCTGATGGCCATAGCAGCATGGCTGTTGCGCCTGTCAGCACGGCCTGAGCTAGCCAGCCAGGTAGAGGTGTTGTTGGAGCAGGCACCCGCACCCCCATCAATTCGGCGGAGGCTGGGGGAACCTGACGGTGCTTCACCAGCAGCAGGGGGCCGTCCCAAGCCCCCCTCCATCAAGCGATCAGACAGTGGCAGCGGGTCTCAACGGGTTCGCGTCTCGCGGTGGGGTGCAACAGCTGATGCGCCGGGGACGCCGCAGCCGCCAGCGGTGGCTGCCTTGGCTGGCTCGTCATCCCGTGCCCAGTCACCAAGCTCACCACTGAGAAGGCAATCGTCGGGGTCAAGGGGAGGGCAGGATGTCGCGTCGCCCTCCCTGGCACCAACGCCACCCGCGACCTCGCGGCACGCGGCCAGCATGCACATCATACCCTCCTGTACTAACCTACTGAAGGGTGCAGAGGCGGTCAAGAAGGCTGCGCAGGCTTTGGGGCTGAGCACAGAGTTTGCTCCCGTCAACGCAGTGGCCACAGGTCATGGTCGGGCTGTGTGCGGAATCCTGCAGGGGATGCTGGACGTCGCATGGGCTAAGCTGGCACCTGCAGCGAGGAAGCCAAGGTGAGACCGGGGGGCGGGGGGTATGTAAGGGCGCCTAGGAGAGCTAATTAGCCATCATGGCACCACAGGTGTAGCTCAGTACTCACACGGGCTCCGTCGCCTTGACAGTCAGGCAGTCAGTGAAACTCTGCCTGACTTTCTATGCTACCCATCATGATACGCTGTGATGTTCATCAGGTACCATGAGGACCCACCAGCAGCGGAGCAGGAAGGGGAGGTGCCAGAGGAGGACGCAGGCGTCGTAGACGGGAACAACGATGACATTATCACCGCGGACCATCCCCTGGTGGTTGGCAGCAGCGGTGCTGCGCATGGGCTGCAAGATGACGAGGATGACGAAGCCTACGCGAGGCATGACGCTGTTGTGGGGGCCGTCCTCGGGGCAGGTGCAATGCTGGCAGCAGCCCAGTCAAACAGCAAAGGCAGAGGCAGCGGCGTCATGGGCAGTGGGGCAACTGGACGGGGCAGCGGGCCTGGGCGACCGCTGCACAACCAGCAGCAAGTTGACCCCGTTGCGTGGCGCAACGAAGCAGAGCGCTTGGCTCCTGTGCTCAGCCGCATCACCATCCCATCCAGTGGGGCTGGAACTGATGCCTGGGCTGACTGGCACAGGCGCTGGGGGGAATTCAAGGGGAGCGCCGGTGTGGTGACGAGCCTCGCGCCCGGCACATCTGCTGCGCTGGCCAAGGCACAGGGCGTGGTAGAGACTGACCTGGATCGCATTGCGACGTCTGAGCGGCGGCTCAATGGCAACGCGGAGAGTCTGCTTGAGCAGTATCGTACTGCCCGGCAGCGGCAAAGTGAGACACAGCGCCATCTCTCCAACCAAGAAGAGCTGCAGCAGGCAGGGAACGCCGCCCTTGCAGAGTTGAATGCTCGCCTGGAGGAGGTGGTGGGACGCATGCAGGACAGGGCAGGCAACCTGGATGGAGGTGGGCAGATACAGGGTATTCAGACCGCCATTCGACGAGTCAGGATGGAGCTGAAGCAGATGGAGCTGCGCATCGGGGTGGTGCAGCAACAGCTGCTGCTGAGAGAGCGCAGACGGCTAGTATCCAGAGGGGCCCTCAGTGAGGAAGTGAGTGACAACGACTAGCCCCAGGTGTTCACTTTTCATTGCAAGACTTGCAACCCTTTTATGCTTTCACTGATGTTGATGAGCACAAGATTACATTTGGGCAAGAGCAGTGGGAGCAACAATCATGGGGGTAAAAAAGGGCAATCGCAGCCTGATCCATCGGCCCGCTCCAACATGCACCATCGAGTGTGTATCGTGCATGCATAGCCAGGGCACTGCAAGTGAATCACGTATGGTCCATATCATATGGTCCATATCCGCCTGCTGCTGCCGTGCTTCAGCCTCACGCTGCTCCAGCTGCTGCTGCTGGTGCGCCGCCTGCTGCACCTCCTCCTCCTAGAGCTCTGGGGACATGTTTGTGCGCCCCTCCTGAGCGGCACGGGCCATGCCTGCCATCAGGGACCAGCACAGCCCTGACACCCTTGCAGCCGTTGCAACCTTCAGCTGCCCATCTGCGGCCCCATCCTGCCATTCAGCTGTCGCGTTGGTCTTCCTGACCCCATCGACATTGCTGGGACTGGTGCGCAGACGCTGCACCACTCAGGCCAGCGGGCATCGCGAGTGCCACCTGCCACGACATTCTGAGGGCTGCCCCTCGACCCAGCACACATGGTTCCATGTGATTGTGAAGGTGGAACGGCCATGAGTGTACACGAAGAAAACTCCGTGTGCAGAGTGTGCTGGAGTACAAATTACGTTACAACCATTAGAAAAAACCTGAGGGCAAGCAAGGAAAGGCGCTGTGCAACCTAATCAAGTGCGTTGCTTCTGTACGTACACCCTGCATCCTGGCTGAAACTCCCAACTGCGTGGCGGCACAGGGCTGTGTTGCTGATCAGCAAAGCACACCCTATTGGTAAAAGCCTTTGTACTCTGGAGAAGTGACCTGCCTGAAGACTGCTGATGTTGCTTGACTAAAAACCTGTGAGCGGCCGCTGTTGGTGGGCTTTCTGCTGATGCTGCCACGAGCTGTCTGTTTAACCTGAACTGTCTCGCCAACCCTGCCTCCATGCCTGAAGATGTTCTACGCCCGTTGTTGCATCACATCAGACATCACATCAACAAGACATCACATCAACACACCCTGCCTGCTGGTCAGCCGTTGCGGCTACCACCAGCTACCATGGGACCCTGCCCATCCATCGAATTATGGCTGCGCCGCATGCTCAGCCCGCCCACAGCCCCCTTTCCGCCCCGGTAGCGCCCAGGAAAAGAAGAACGGTCCTCTGACTCGGGGTTGTTGAAGCCCACCAGCTCACCGGTTGTGCGCAATGAGTAGCTGCTGTTGCCGTCCACCTGTAATGCAGGCGATGTTGTGGCAAGGGGGGCGTGTTTTTCAGCAACGTGTGTGTGCCCTGCAGAGTGGACATAAAAGCAAATCACAGGGAGGGTGCAACAAGGCAGGGCCAGATCGCTAACGCCCCTTGCACAGCTGACAAGACAGCTACATTATGCATGTCTGCCAACTGCACACCTGCTGCTGCAGCAGCTTGCCGATGGGCTCAAACAAGTGGGTGGGCAGCATGTAGCCAGGGACGTCCACGGTGGCACCGCACACGTAGTGGTGGTCACGCAGCCGGCCCGATGCGAAATGCAAGATGACCTGCATATTTCATCAGCATGCAACACTGCTGCCATAAGTACCAAGGTAAATTCCTGTGGACCTGATGAGCTGCTTCCACAGGCTGTACAGACAGGAGCCTGAAACTAAATTTTCTCAGGGCATGCCAAAGGTGATGCTGAGATGCGCTGCCATCACACCTGCCTTGACCTGCCTGCACACTGCCCTGACCACTGCAAGCCCCAGGCACAGTGCTGCTTCCACGCACCTCCTCTGAGCTCAGTGGCCCACTGATGGTAGAGCCAGCAACAGGGCCTGGAACTAGCAGCCACCAGTGCCCGCCTGGCCTGCTGCCCATGTAGCCAGTCATGAACAGGCGGAACACAGGCGTTTGCCACTGGCCTCTGGACTCGTCACCTTGCTGCACTGCCCCAGCACGCTCGCCAGGCAGTGGGCAGGACATCTGAATGGAGATGGGCCCAGACGAGCTCCTGTCCATGGAACCTGTGCTTACCCTGACCGTCTCCGGAGCGGAGCTGCGCTCATGTGAGAGGCTGTGAGTGTGCGCACTGTCTGCTGGCATCGCCATCGCGTGCTGCATCGGCATGCCTGCATACATCTGACTGGGAATGTAGCCAGGGTAGCTGCCGTACCACATCATGGGATTGGGGCCCATGGGCATGGGTTGGTTGTAGGGCATGAAGGTTGGGTTGGCAGGGCCCGGCTGCTGATGCATGGCATACAGGCCACTGCTGCTGTAAGGCTGAGTGCTCGTAGGGAGCGCTGCTGGCGCGGAGACCCTGCTGGCAATAGTGCTGGCAATGACAGCAGAGGGTTGTGGCGTAGCGACTGCCTGCTGCCCTGCAGGGGTTGGCGCCAAAGGCTGTAGCACGCCCTGTAGTCCAGGCGCAGGCAAACAGTGTGTCATCTCGTGACTGTATTGGCCAGGGTTGCAGTTGGGCTCAGAACACGCATGGATTCATGCGGGCATGACACGACAAGGCCTTGCACTGCACAAAGCCAGTATGCCAAGCCACATGCATCGCCGATCTGCACAATGCCACTCGCCTGTGTTGAGCCCCACTTGGTGCGTGAATTGAAAAACTTGTCATAGCGGTTCAGCTCGACCAGCCCGACGGGCTTGTAAGTGACGCCAGCAGCAATCAGGTTTGTCAGTGACCCAAGTGTCATGAACAGGCAGGGTGGCAGTGAGTTGAAGGTTGCCACATCCTTGCCCAGGCCAACCAGCGGAGCCCAGTCTGGCAGGCAGTTGCCTCGCAGCGCAGTAATCATCTCTTCAGACGTCTTTGGCGGCGTCTTCTTGGAGCGTGACGGCTCGTGGTTGTACAGGTAGCACCAGTACGGCGAGGAAAGCAGCAGGCGCTCTGCAGCATCCAGTGCATGGCCATCGCCATCGCCAGAGCCAATGTGTGCCTCGCTTTGCGAGTCGGCAATGCTGTCGGCGTCACTGGGCTGCGACCGGGACTGGTTCTGCCACAGCGGCGGGCACCAGTCTGGCGCAGGGCTGCCACGCTCAAGGTCAGCCTGAGTGACTGGCGTATAGATCAGGCCAGACTTAGCCATCTCAAAGAGGTAGCCCAGTGTGCGGAAGAAGGATGCTGGGATCTGCTCTGCCGGCAGCAGGTCGCTTGCCAGCCCCACAACCAGGTTACTGCCCTTCATCTGACGGTTTTTGTACAGGCGACACACCTGCATGAGCAGCAGGCGGAATAGGGCAGGAGCCGCAGCGTGAGCTGGCGTGAACCTGGCAGGCCTGTCACTCTACTCCACCCCTCTATGGCTCAGACCAGCACGGCACCAACCTCATCAGTGGTGTTAGGTCCAACGGTGTCCAAATAGCTCTGCTCATTGCTGCTGTCGGGGTGGCGGCAATGCCAGGTCGCGCTGTGCACCCAGAGTGGCGCAAAGCCGAACACGGTCTTTGCAGCGTCCATTGCCGGTGCAAGGGCTGTACCCGCGGGCGAAGGCGTGGATGGCGTCAGCGAGTCGGGAAGCGCCTCATTGCTGCCATCGATGGGACTAGGACGACGCATGGTGACTCCTGCTGGTCAACGGCTGCAACCTCCCAATCGTGGACTCGCAGCCCTGTCTGCAGCTGGATGCGCTGAGCGCGCTGAGAGCTGTGCGTGGTCACTGCCGCTGTCCCTGAAAGCTCGGCAGTGCCGGTCACGCAGGAGGGCAGTGATGGAGCGGCCTGGCGTTGACCTCTTCAGCGCGGCGGCTTCATGGGAGCCGCGCCAGGGATGGCGAGGGTCAAAATAAAGCTGCGGTGCTTGCTACGGCGTACAAGCTGTTGCGTCCTGCAGGAGCTGTCGGATTGTTCGGAGGGGGGTTCACACAGCTGCATCACAATTGTTGCTCGCTCAGCCAGTCTCGTTGGCTGTGAGTTTCATGGAACACCTTGGAAAACTTCGCTTCTTGAGTTCCTGCGATTGTCTGAAAGCATCAATTTTCTGCAGCTCAGAAGGTAACCTGACTAAGGTCTGGTATTATGGCTTCATGCACATCACCTGACAGCATTGTGGACTCCCAGGCTACCCTCACTGCTTCTGGTGTCGTAACTGATGCAGATGACCCCCAGGCTGCAAGGCTACTCAAACTCCAACCTCAGCACCTGCAATGTTACACGCAACCTCAAAGAGCCCGTATGCACGCTTGTGCGTTGCCTTGATAAAAATCCTGCAAGGCTTGAGCCTTTGGCAAGCGTGACGTGTGCACCTGTTCAAGAAAACCGTCGAAGCTGATGGTGGTTACTGGCACTAGCGGCGCCCGCCCTAATTATGCCGTGGCGTTTGCAGCTGCCTTCTCCTGCTTCTCTAGCAAGTTGGGCAGAGTTGCGACGGCCTTGTTCATCTGGGCTATCATATCAAGCATGGTGTCCCGCAGATCGCGCGACCAGGGTGTGCCATCGTGCACATGCAGACCATCGGTCCATGGTGGCGGCTCCACAAACATGGGCAGCTGCAGACACAGCGGGAAGGGCAGACCATGCATTTGCAGATAACAGCGCACACTTCAGAGTTAAAACACTGCACATTCTCCACGCTGCCCTGTTGCAGCAACATGTAGCCAGCACCAACAGCCGGGATGTGTTGCATGACAGCGAACATGCCCCTTGACAAGTCAATTCTGCCCGTCTTCATGCTGTGTCACACCACCTTCCGCTCATGTCATTCACGGCAGCACCTCACCTTCAGTGCGTCGTTGTATTCTGTGTAGAATCGCTTGTCAAACTTCCACACCTCCTCTCCCTTGCCATTTTTAACGATGCAGCCCCATGTGTAGTGGAACATAGTTGCGTTGTACAGAGAGTGGTCATGAGGTGGCTGGGAGATGAGCGTGGTGGTGCCAGTGGACTGTGTATGGCGCAGATGGCAGGAAAAGGCAGCAACAAGAAGGACGATTGCTAAGCTTTGATACAGCCACAAGGAGGATGGTACACCTGCACCACAACAACAGTGCATTGTTGCACAGATATCACAGCAGTGCAGTGCTACGGAAAAGCTTATGAATGCTTCCCACCCAACACAGCCATTGCCAGCCACTGCAGCACGTCACCCAGCCCTAACCTCCGCCCCCCACCTCTGTGAGGATGTTGAGCCTGTTGGCTGCAACGCCAATGTCCCAGGCGTACATCTCGCGCACCCAGCCCAGCGTCTTCTTGGCCTCTGGATGCGTCTCAATCCACTGACTCAGGTCCTCCCATAACGGCGTGGCAGCGCGCAGGTCGGAGAAGCGCATTAGCACCGGCGCTGGGCCAGATCTGCAGTAAAGCGGGCAGGCAGCAAGCAAACAGGGGAAGGTTAAAGTTGCTTGGCAGGGGCGTTCAAAAACATACCTGCGTACCTGCTGGTGCGACCTGGTTGTAGGAGGAGGCAGGATCCAAAGACAGGAAACAAACAGAATAACACTGCCTGGTCTGACAAACACCGCTCACAGCGCCAGCTCAGGCTGCACACCCACACAGCAAGACAATCACCCTAACCTCACCCGGGAACAGTTGCAGGGTCGCAGGTGGGGCACTTTTCCGTCAGGATCTGTGCCACCGTGGGGTTCTGGGGGGCGATGTAGTCAAAGCGGAAAGCGAGGCCAGGGACCTACAGGGGAACACACCAAAGTGCAGCTGTTGTGGCAATGCCTGCAAGGAACTTCTTAACCCTGCACTCCTTCTTTGCCACCCTCTGGCGGCATGTCTTGCCCCCTGAGCTGTCTGCACCTGAGGGTCGTACGCACTGCCGCGTGCCAGCAGCGGCTTCATCCACACATAGTCCGTCTCCAACATCAGCAGCCAGGGCGCCTTGACCATGGACGGGTCCTGACAGCCAAACGGCATTGGGACCAAAGGTTGTGAAACCATGATCAGATGAAAGTGCGAAGTAACAAGCGTGTAGAGGGGGGATGCAGGCCATGATCAGAGGACCCTGAGCGCTGTGGCGTGGGCGACAGCCGCACCTTGTGCGCAGCGTCGATCCACTGCTGCACAGCATTTGCCCTGTCAGCGACTGGAAACCAGCACCACTTGTCACACTCGGGTTGCAGTGGGTTTGCCCTGCACACCAAGCCAGCAGCACACAGCAGCAACCAGTAGGGAGGGGCACACCAAAACCTTGGCGTATCGGCGTTGCCGAGTTCATGGGGAAGCTGCATCATTCAGTGCGGCTTGCGCAACCCATGTGGCGTGGCCATGTTGCACAGGGTGCACAATTCACACCTGAAGGTCGGTATCTCATCCATGACCTCATCAGGCGTGGTGCGATGCAGGATGCGTGTAATGGCAACCAGCTTCTCCCCACCAGGCATCTTGCGGACAAGGTTGAATGTCCCAACCATGACGCGCGCCTGTGCACAGTACATAGAGAGGGAGGCAGGAATTTGCAATGCATGTCATAGCAACTACACAAGCGCTGCAGCAAACCAGAATACAGAGTGGCATCTCAACTTCCCTACTGCTCCCTCCCATCCCACCTGGATGTTTTGGTACGGCGAGCCGTTGGATGTGAACAGCACGTGAATGGTTTCCCCAGGGTGCCCCTGAGCTTTGCTGTACGCAAGCAGGTCAGGAGGCGGCGTGGATGCTGTGACCTGGCCGGCACTCTCCCCACCACCACCAGCAGCTGGGGAGCTGACAGTGGCAGGGGAAGCACCGGCTGCATCAGCGGCGGCAGTGGTGGTGGTGGTGGTGGCAGCTGCGGCTGCAGGCGATGCAGTAGTTGTTGCAGCGGCAGCTTTGCTGGTGGTCGGAGAAGCATCTGCAGCAGTAGTTGTCACAGCATTTGCAGCAGTGGTTGTCGCAGCTGCTGCAGCAGGAGAAGCCACTGGCGAGCCTGCTGCTGCAGCACCGCTTGCAGCTACACCCTCTCTGGCCTGCTGGCCGCCGCCTGCCGCTGTGCCTTTGCCTGCGGCCGCTGCAGGGTCAGTGGTGTTGGTTGTGACCGTGCCGTCAGCAGTCTTCAACACCACCACCTTGCCCTCTGCAGCCTGCTTGGCCAGAAGCTCTGTCGCCTGCTTCAGATGCTCGGTAGCATGCCTCAGGGATGCTGCCGTTGCCTGGACGCCCGAATCAATGTCATGGCTCTCGTCTGCGGGCGATGCATCTGACGCAGCTGCCCCTGCGCTGCCCGTGCCTGTGGCCTCTGAGCCTGCACTGCCACTGGTGGCCACAGAGTTTACGGTCGCAGATCCTGCAGCGCCTGTGCTAGTTGCGACGCCCCCCTTGGCAGCGTTCTGTGCTCCGGGAGTGCTTGCAGAGCCACTGGTGGCACCGCTGGCCTGCTGCTGCTGCTGCTGCTGCTGCTGCTGCTCGTTGCCATCAGACTGCTGCTGCTGCTTGAGGGTGTCCAGTGCCTGCTGGTTTTGCTCCTCTCCGTGTGACTGCTGGCTGATCACCTGCTGCTGGTTGTTGGGGTGCTGCGGGTCATCCTTCGCTATCACTCTCACTGTCTCATGTGCAGTAGACGGGTCACCCTGTGGCGCAGCATGTGGCCAAGTTGCAGGCGCGAGGTTGTTGTTGTGAAATGTGTGATAGCGCAAGCTGCTAGGCCCAGTGCAGCCGAATGACTCAGGGTGAGCAACAATGCCTGCTAACCTGTTGATTGCGAAGCTCTCCGCCAGCGGCGCTGCTGCCTGCACTTTGCATGGTGCAGTGTCAGAAGCTATGTACACGTACCCGCTTCAATTTACTGTCTGGGCTACCTTACCTGAGCGTATTCTTATTGCTGACAAAGCTTGACGCCTCACAATCGGCCCCTGCGCGTGAACACCGGTTAGATCTCAGTTCGCATCCGGGTGTGGCACGCGAGCGGGACCTGCTTACCCCTGGGGCAGAATAGATAAACATGTACGCGAAGACCAGGCAGGTGGACGCCAGGACGAGCACCAGTAGCTTTGAAGCCGAGCTGCCCAGCCCCCGTCCGTGCCGCCCACCCGCTGCTGGGCGGGACCGCATTTCAAGTGGTGGAGGCTGCGGATGGCTGAAGCAACAGCGCGCAGGGCGTTAGTACAAATTTGTGCACGGTGTGGCCTGTTGCAGGTGTGAACGCGCATGCAGGCCGATGTGCAAGCAAACAGCAGTGGTGCAGCGATGGCTTCGGTAACTCACGCCCGCAACGTGTCTCTGGTGCAAGCACCTCAGTGCCTCCCTCGCCGGTCTGTGCCGTTTCAGTGCGCACGCCACAGGGCGCGGCTTGCAGAGCACCCATGCAGCGTAGCCAGCCAGCCCGTGGAGGCTGCATCGTCCTCCAACGTAAGCCCTCTTTGCATGCATGCATGCATGTGCGTGTTTGCCAATCAGCACAAGTGCCACTGCAATTCGCTGCCACGTCACGCAGCAAGGCCATGTAGACGAGCAGTGGACCATGCTGAAAGACTTCACTCGTAAGGAGTTCAGGGGCATGGCAGCAGCATACCTGGCAACACCAGAGCTGCGGCAAAAGCTGCGAGAAGCGGTGCAGGTGCGTGCACACCGCGCACGAGGCAGTCATTCACATGTGCCTGCACATATACAGAACCACCCACTCACGAGCACCATCATGCTGACACGCAGGCTGTGTACACATCCCCAAACAACACCTGTGGGTGGAACCCCGAGTCGTCTCAACCAGACGTGCTGCTGGGTTTGATGGCCAGTGACGTTCGCCTGGGGTTGCGAGGCCTCAGGGACTGGTGCGACGCTCTGAAGCTTGACTTCATGCTGCCAGAGGTCAAGGTGAGCTCAGGGCTGTCGTTTGCATGTGGCTTGCCGGAGAAAGCCGTGCCAAGGGAAGGTAGGAGCTTCGGGGCAAGCATCTGAGCAACACCGGTCACAGCTGCTCTTTACAGCTTCAGCTGGCTTTCCTGGCGGTGTCCGTTCATGCCCGTTCTCTTCATCGTATCCATGTGGCGCTTTGCTCAGTGTTCCACTCTTCCAATGTTGCCATGATTCTGCCGGCAGGTGCCCAACGCCAACACGCTGGCGGAGGTTCGGGGGACGGTGTACATGAAGTACAACCCCAAGAGCCAGGCAAGAAGGGGTTGGGCTGGGATATTACTGATACCTATCACGCGCAGGCACTGTTTTCCTGGGCAGCACAGTGGCAGTTTATTGATTCATTGTGCTGCTGCTATGCTCTGCAAACTCACCTCCCCAGCAGCTGCCAGGAGCTCTGCACTGCCGTTTGCTTGACCCTGTCCTATCTGCACCTGCCTGCAGTCGTGCTATGTCAGCGTGTACCACGGAAAGGACCGTGGTGTGCTGGTTCAGCTGGGACAGGAGCAGCTGGGTCACTTCCCTCTCGGGCTGTGGGATGAGGAGCAGCGCAAGCCCCCACCACCCTTGGCGTGATGCATGTGTGGTGGTGGTGCCTTTGTGTGCCCTCCCCTTGTCTTGCCCCATGACCTGCATGTACTTGCTTTTGAAGTGCTGTGCGCACTACCCTATGTACCCACTGGTTTCAAGAAGGGCGTGAATAATTGGCCCACTCGTGTGTGAATTTCGGCTCCGCTCTTCCAGGGCACACAGATCCTGCGCGCACCGTTGCACCTTGCCCAGACCATGACGCAGCGCTGATCGTTCCATAAGCAGCCAACTGCTTGCTGATTCCGCGTCTCGAACCCAGCAGGGGAACAGGGCGCAAACGCCATGCACACTTGCTCCTGAGACGACAACCCTGCGCAATTCGCTCGATATAACGAACACAGAAGAAGACGCTGTTGCTAGCCCTACCTGAGCTGGACAAGGCACCCTCAGAGTTGCTGGGCACTTCAGCAGGCAGCAGCATTTGAGGAGACAAGGGACCAGCGCACCCAAGGCAGCTGAGCTGGGCCCACCCACTGTGCCATGAGTGGGCCCCACCCGCTGGTGTTTGGAAACACCCGCAACCTGACCTACAACTTCAGGCGCCACCGCGATGAGGCCAGGCGCACCTATCCCCCGCCCACACAGGACCTGTGAGTGGAGCAGGGGATACAGGGCAGCTCTGCAGGAAGCTGTGAGCTCCTCTTCATTTTTCTGACGTGCATGGTGCACGAGCCCCTTGCAGCACAAACCTGCGTGCCAGCTTCGCATGATTGCTGACCATTGCGCTTGGTGGCCTGGTGCATGTGGGGCTCTCGAGTCACATGCGAGAGGTGGATGGCGCTGGGCACAATGAGCTTGCTCACTGGGGCAAGGGTGTAAGATGGGGCGCTGCACACAGGCCTGTCACACGTGCATCACACGCCAGCAGGGTGCACTGACGCCTTCCAACTCCCACCCATCCATGCAGGGAGACGGCGGCGCTGCTCAACAGCGCACTGGGAGGCTCAGGGCATGATGTGGAGATGGCGACATCCACACTTCTGTCGCCGGTGTGGATCCAGCAGAGCGAGCGGGTCCGTGAGGAGCTGAGCATTCTCAAGGAGCGGCTCACAAAGTTAAAGGAGTGAGTGTGTGCAGGGAGCAGGGAGGGGGTTCATGACAGAGGATGCATGAGGTCATCATGGGGAAGGCAGTTGGGAGGTTGGGAGCAACGAAGGGCAGCAGGGACAGGGCAGGGCATAAGTGTGGACGTTGCTAGTTGGGGAGCTGGTTGACCACCAGCTTCCACGCCTTGATCTGCCCTTTGCCACAGGAGCCAATGCCACCCTCTCTTGTCTATTCAGCTCCTGCTGCTTCTGCAAACAGTACCAGTCCGCCCTCACTTGCTGATTTATTTCGTGGCACACAGCGCCTATTCCGGGCTAGGCGCCTTCCACACCCTCCCTGCTTGCCTCCCCATCGCCTCTACCCTGGGCTCTTGCACCCCGAGCAGGGCGCACTCGCGCGCGCTGCTGGTCAGCTTCGGCGACACCGGCAGCGAGGCGGTGGCGCAGGCAGAGGCCCTGACCCGCGAGCTGCAGCGGGGCTTCAAGCGAGTCAACATGGAGATCGGCAACATGGAGCAGCCGACACCCGGGGCCGATGATGCGGACGTACGCAAGCAGGTGCGGAGGCGGGGGTGCAGGTTAAGGGCGATTGTAGGGGGATACATTGTGTAAAGTCGGATAGCACGTGTGTACGTGGGATGCGAGGTGGTTGCAGAAGTGCGTGGAGGTACTGCGGCACATGCTCGCAGATAACGTAGTTGCCGGTTAGGAGGGGTAGGCGCTGGGCAGGGGTTGGTTTGCCAAGGGGTGGGTGATGTTCTGACACACTGTGTCTTCAGATCTGCAGGCAGGCAAGGTGTGGGAGCTAGGCAGGCCTGCAGCTGCAGGAAGACAATCAATTGAAGCCGATCATCAATGCCTGCTTGCATCATTGGTCACGCAGGTAGTGCTGCCACTGTTTGTATGGTTGACTCAGGAGGTTGCTGAGGACTGTGTTGTTCTTGCTGCTGCTGCTGCTGCTGCCACTGCAGGTGCGGCAGCAGCTGGCGCGCGCTCTGATGGCACTAACGCAGGAGTTCCGGCGGGAGGAGACACGCTTCCTCAACAAGGTGGGCTGTCAAGGGGATTAGGAAAGGCAGGCAGGCATGTAGTGGCAAGAGTGGAACAGCAGTCAAGCCTATATTGAGCCTGAAGCTAGGGCTTGGTTTGGGACTTGTCTTTATAAAAGGATGTGACTGCAGCTCTTGCTAATGACCGTCTGACAGTTGACCACCAGTATGCTGAGCAATCCACGGTCAGCAGCCCAGACTCCAAGCGTGTACGCCTGCTGCTTGCTTGGCCCTGAATTTGCCAGGTTGAGGCGCAGAAAGGGCTCACCGCAGGCTCCTCGATAGGCCTTGTGGGCAGCGATTCGTCGTCGGCGCTTGATACCTTGGATCCAGGCTATACCAGCAAACAGGCACTGGCTATCAACGCGTCAGTAGTTCAGGCGGAGGAGCGGGACAAGGAGATCCAGAACATCGTGGACACCATCACTGAGCTGGCTCAGGTGAGGAACCATACCACAATCAGCAGAGCCGTTGGTGTGCATGCACAAGAAGGAAGGGGGTTTCAACCTGAGCACTTTCGACTGAGTTGTTTGATTGAATACCCAAATGGCCAGTGCCCGCCATCGGCATTAGCTGACCCCTCCTTCTTTATGTGATGTCCTGCGTATGCCCCGTTTATGCTACACCTGGGTTTGTGCTTGGAGCTGTGGCTTGACTGCCTGCCACTTTATCACTGTGCATTGTTGCGATCTGCACACCGCAGATCATGCGAGACCTCGGGGCACTTGTGGTGGAGCAAGGCACGCTGCTGGACAGAATCGACCACAGCATCCAAGACACCGCAATGAACATTGAGCAGGGCTTGGTGCAGCTTCGCAAGGCAGACCGCGCACAACAGTCGACGCGGGGGGTCCTGTGCATGATCATGCTGGGGGTCATGGTGGTGGTCATGCTCATCGTCATCATAGCAAAGGTGGCGGTCAGGGCAGGGGTAGGGCTTGGCTGAAGCATTTGAAGGGCTCCAGCAGTAATTGGATCCAGGTTTTAAATGCCTGTTTATACGACACGTGTGGAAGGTCCAGCACAAGATTACGCGTTGCCTGTCCATACGCGGGAATGACTTGAATCTGCAGAAGAAACTGCAGTATTGTATTTTTGTGCACATAGGCATCAAGGTTTGTGCTGTTTGAGCGCTTCAAGTGGTCCGCGGCTTTGCCTGTCGCATGCTGTGTTTCATCTCAATGCCCCAGGTCAGCAACCTGCTCAATGCCAACCGTATCGAGGTCTGTTTCCCAGTGCTGCACACAAGTGACATGCGCGCTTGTGCTCTCACTGCCTGCTACAGACTAGCCACTCTTCAATGCAGTGAACCGCAAAGAAGTGCAGCGGCCCGAATGAGAGGGGGCAACTGGCCATGGACCTTGGACAAATAATATTGTGCAAGCAACACCAGCACAGCGGCATGCATGCAAAGGCAAACACATCTTTGGGAGGGCAAAATAAGACATAGGAAACTACTGCGGGAATTTACTTGCCCCATCTTCAGACTGCCATTTGCCGCGCCACTCTGGAATGCCCTCTGCCTTCTCTGTCTAATCTCAGCATGTGCTCAGCCTCGCTTCAGGCAGCAAATGGGTTGTAGGATGACAGAAAGGACGCGCCCTCCTCGTCCAGCTCCCCCTCCTCTGCATCCTCCCAGCTCTCGCCATCCTCATTGTCGGATGACCTGCCCTGTACTGCGCTACCATCATCGCTACCCTCCGCCCCAGCCTGCATCGGCGAAAGAGCGACCGCTCCCGCGCCACTTTCCCTCAGTGCAGCAGCGGCGGCGGCAGCGACAGCGGCCCCGCGGGCTGAGCCGCTGGTACCCCTGGCGTAGCCCCACGCCTTGCGCTTCGCTGTGGAGGCGGTGCCGGGCGCCGCAGAGGCGGGCACCGCCGCGCCCCCCCCCGCGCCTGGCGCACCCGTCCTTGCCTCAATGCCTTCCACCTTGCCGTCAGTAACCGCCGCAGGGGCGGACATCCTTGGAAGTGTGCCCACTGATCCCACCCCTGAGCCCGCCCCTGGTGCCCCTGCCCCGGTGCCTGTCCCCGCCTTGGTGACAGCAGTGGCTGGCGACAGGTATCGCGCCATGAGGTCGGCGTCACCGTCCAGGGTGCTGGCGCGTGTGCCCCAGTACTGCAGGTCGTTATACGTCTCATCCTGCGCCAAGTGGAACCACGCAAGCGGGGGGTTCAGCAACGCACAGACAGGAATGTGTGAAGGGTGTGTGTGCAAAATATCCGCTCCAGTGTCATGCTTCTGCACTGAGCATCATACAAAGCACCTGATAGGCCAGCACCCCCGCAATTCACCGCAGTCACTCACAACTGCTGTGACTCCAGCCTTGGTGGTCGTGCGGGCCTCAGCCTCGCCGTCGCTGGCCGCCGCGCCTCCGCCAGTAGCGCCCCACGTCGCTGCTCCGGGTCCGAGAAGCGGCGGAAAGATGGTGGACGCGATCTCGTTGATGGCGCGGAGTGTGGAAAGAGTGGAGGAGCGGATGGTGGTGGACGCCATGCGCAGCTCGCCCTTGGGGTTGATGATGAAGATGCGGCCAGTGGGCACACCAACCTGTGCGGCACGATGAGGGGGGCGGGGGGTTACGTGTTCATCAGGTAAAGGGGCATCAAAACATTGGGGTTCCTCCTTCAATGGCAGCAACAGCAAAACACCATGCCACCTTTTTTGAACTCCAACACCCAGGTCTCACCGCTTTGTAGCTGATCTCATCGGTGTCCCTGTTCCCGAAGCCAGCGTAGAAAGGGTTCCACTCTGGCGGGAAGAGCGCCCTGATCTCAGACAGGGTGGCGATCTTGAACTCGTGGGGGCGACGCAGAATCATTTCCCTATGGCAGAGAGGAAAGCACACAGAGACGCAGCTAAGTAGAGGTTGCATGGACACAGTACGGATGAAATCAAACATGCGTCATGGGCAGCAGCAGAAAGAGCACACTGTTCAACAGTGTTGCATCAACTGCCAACAACATTGGCGGACCAGAAGAAGACACCTGTCTGCCCCAGCACCTCGCTTGACCCTGCTCCTGGCAGCACGTTGTCTGCTTTCCGGCTGACCTTCCACTTCCTGCATCAGCCCGCCCCCGGGCCTGCCAACATGCTCCTCACTTTCCAACCTTCTCCCCCAAGCCCAACCGCACTTCCCAACTTCCCCCAAACCCTTACCCCGCTCCCTGCCCTACCTGTAGAGCGAGGGCAGCACTCCATCGGGGGAGATGATGACGGGGCCTGCCGGCATGCGGTGCTCGCCCTGGACGATGGTGTTCAGGTAGTCGCGGGTGATGTTTGCTTGGCCAATGGAGCGCGAGGACAGGTACATGACCTGCATGGGCGCAGCGGCGGGGCGCAGCGATGGTTTGAAAGGCAGCATACGCAGCGGCATTTGCGAGGGCGGCAGCGGTAGCATGAGCAGCAAAAACTCCAGATGCAACAGTAGCAGCAGCGACCACAGTGGTGGCAAGCAGGTAGCCGTCCGCTTAGGCTGAGGTGCTTGCAGCTTGCAGGGTGCATCAACGTGGCCACCAGTGGCTATCAGGTGAGAGAGGGTGCTGGCAGCCAGTGAAGTGCAGGGAGTTGGCAGCCAGCAGCTTGCCGTCCAGGCAACGGGGTAGTGGCAGAACCCTCACGTGAAAAGGTGCCTGCTCCCCCACCGGCACCCCGCTGCCGCTGATGAGCAGCTTCGAGCTGCTTTGGTGAGCAGCTGCCAGATGCCCGCACCCTCACTCACCTGATAGCCATTGGTGGCCACGTTGGTGAGCAGCTGCGAGATGCCGGGGTGGCTCCAGTCCAGTCCAATGGCGGGCAGCAAGTGGCCCAGCACATCAGAGCGGGTGATGGTGCCGTCAACGTCAGAGATCACGATCTTTGTGTCCCACCTTTAGAGGTTGGATTGCACGGGTGCCAGCAGCATGGCGAATTGGTGCAAAGGATGATATGACCACGTGGTAACAGCGTATGAAGCAAGGGCAAGCTCGCAAGACAGCTGGCAGTGTTTTAGTGACAACTGCTTGAATTGCACGGTGTGCAGAGACAACCATAGCAAGCATTTGCCCAAGGTGTCCAGCCACACACGTTGGCCACTTCCCACACTCTGACGACCCTTCGCACCTGACCAGGTACATGTAGGCGGACACCTCAGTGGCTGCACCCACGCGGTAGGTGACACGATTTCTGCCCAGCTTCAGCTTCAAAGACGCCAACTTAGGGGTCAACGCAAAGTAGGGGCAGGTCAGTGGTGAGGGATGTTTCAGTGGCAGCCCATGGGCACAGGGTAGCAAGGACAGGAGGGCGGTGTCAGCGTCAGCGTAAGCAGGGCTTATCAGGCGGGTCTTATCGGACGGGCATGGAGTGGATGGCACGTCAGTAGTCGTCATGCAACAGCCGCGCTATCCGTGCGATGCCTGAGCGCGGATGGTGCTTTCACATCCACCATCAGTGCTGCTCCTGCTGATTCCATGTCACCTCCGCAACACCTCTAGCACTCAAACGTAATGCGCACCTGTTCGCAGCTGGGCGTCAGAACTTTGCGCATCTTGGGGCCCTCCGCCAGCACCAGTGACGCGCTGCGCGAGTACCGCAGCAGCTCGCCCGTACCGCCGTACATCCCCGCGACGCCCGAGCTGGGCGGCATCGACACCGAGTGCGGCGGGACGAACGCCGACGAGCTGCCCCCGAAAGACCCGCTGCCGCCGCCGCTCGGGGCGAGCACCGGGGCGGAGGGCGAGACGAGCAGCCGGCCCGGAGAGCCCCCGAGGGCAGCGGCGGAGGCGGCGGAGAGGGGTACCGAGCGGCCGGGTGCACCTCCAGAGAGCCTGCCGCTGCGGGCGTGCATGTGCTGGCCGGCCAGGGGGGCGTTGGCTGCTGTGGTGGACCAGGCGCTAAAGGGCCACAGCAACCATGAGGTGGACGTCTGGGAGGAGCAAGCGGGATAGGGGCGGGGTGGGGTGGGGGCAGCAGGCATGTGCGCTTGGAAAGGGGCAACGCAAGGCAGGAGTGGGGCGGTGATTTGCAGGGTGTTTACTGCTGGTCAGAGCAGCTGCTGCTGAGCTGAGTGTGAAGGGGCATCGATGTGTCCTCCGTCAGCAATCTTCACCTGCAGCGCAACAAGACCTCCCCCCTCCCAGAGCCTGCATGCCCCATATGCCCCTGCCCCTGCCGGCCTCCTCAGCCCTCACCTTCTTTGAGACGAACCTCGCACTGTCTGGCCCCAGGTCTGAACCAGGGCCGCCAGGCGCTCCACCAAAGGGGGTGCCCCAGTTGGTTGCAGGCGCAGGCAGCAAGTGGTCCCATCTATGCAAGGGAAGGCCACAGGCATCAGCAAAAGCTCAAGGTCAGGAGAAGGTTCTTCACCAATGCCTGACTCTCGTGCCCAAGCACAGCTGCCGTGGCTGTCATGCAGCGAAATGTGCACAGCTGCAGCAATAGCGGTGTGACACGGCGTAATGTCGGGCAACTCGCACCTGCAGCCAAACACCGCTGCCCCCATCAGAAGCGGAGCTGCGTCAGAGAAGGGGTAGATGGTGCCATCCACCCGCACCATCAGCTCCTGCGCTCCAGGATAGGGCATGCATGAGCAAGGTGAAGGGCGCGGGTACAATGGTCAGCAGCTGAGTGTGACGTTTTCAGCAGCCCTGGCCTGCCTGCCCAACCGCAGCCTCCCAGCTCATCATGGCTGTGCACCTCAAATCCACAACCCCTGCCTCACCCTTCACACAACCAACCACGCGAAACACCCAACTCAGCACCCCTCACCGGCGCCGCCATGATGTCCCTCCCCCCGGAGGCAAAGCTGTCTGCATGCACCCTGTAGTGGTTGAACAGCTGCTGCGCCTCCCCGTTGGTGGTGTGCATGAACAGTTGGTCTCCGCACAGCGACAGCTCGAGACCCTGCATGCAACAGGCAGGCCGGGTTGGCTGCGTTTACGAAAGTCAAAGTGTGCACAGCTCACAGGCGCAGTGCAAACATGCAAGCAACAAAGCAACAAAGCAACAAGCAATGAAGCGGGTGCATGTGATTGTTGACGAATGGAGAGATGACCATCAAATGGGGGCTGGTTCATAGGTGCGCAAAAGCACAATGCAGTACAGCGCACGACAACCGTCACATGCAGACAGGCTGCCTCACGCGCAGTAAGCTGGCAGCAGCAGCGGCCGGCGACTGGTGCGACGACACGCCAGCTCCCTCGTGCAGCTGCTGCTCCGCCTGATGCATAACATAATGCCGCGGTGGCCGCGATGCCGGCGACGCACTGTGCGCAGCTGCTCCTGCCGTGCCCGCCGCCAGCCAGCCCTGCCCTGTGCTGCGCTCTGGCGACGCGCTGCTGCCCGACCCTGCTGCGGCCGCCAGCAGGCCTTGCGCCCCCAGGCTTGCAGCGTCCACGTGGCCCTGCACCGACGAAGAGTGCATCGCTGCTGGGGACACATACTGGCTTGCATCCGGCAGAGCACCCAGCGCAGGTGCCGAACGAGGGCTTGCCAACAGCCCTGCCCCCCCGGCGGCCTGCTCTGATGGTGTGAGTGACAGTGAGGGGGCTGTGCGAGCGTGCGACGGTGGGCTGCTGCTGCTGCTGCAACTGTGGCCGCCTGCAGCTGCAGCCCCGGGCCTAGACGTGTCCGTGTCAGTCAAATAGCCCCCATCCGAAGAGGGGCTGCTGCCAAGGATCGCACACGGGCTGCTGCCTACAGGGGCAGAGGGGCTGCTGCCATGGACTGCAGAGGGGTTGTTGCCAACGGGCGCTGAAGGCAGCGTGTCTGCATGTTGGCTGGCACCTGCCGCCGCTGGCGACGCGGATGATCCCACTGCTGGCAACTGCCTGGGACCCTCAGCAGCTGCCTGTGAGACACAACCATGTTGTTGCACCTCCCCCTGCCCCTGCCCCCCTGCCTGCTCCCTCGGCAGCCCCACCACCTGTCCCAGCGCCTGCCCCTGCCCCTGCCCCAAGCTCTGCCCTTCTGTAACGCCCCGAGGAGCAGGCTCCTGAGAAGCCAGCGGTGCGTGGAGCAGCACAGGGCCTGACTGCACCCTTGGTCCCGGCAACGAGGCCCCCGCTGTGGAGCTGCCCTCTAGCTGGGCGGAAGGTGCAGCGAAGCTGAAGCTCGACGTCTTCCGATGGCCGGGCTGTTGCGCCTGCACCTCGCTGCCATGCTGCACTGCAGACACTGCTTGTGACTCATGAATTTGCTGAAGATGCCCTTCCGATTCCAAAACGCTCATGCCTGCAGCCTGGGCTGCAACCACTTGTGGTTCCAAACCCTGGCTGCCCCCTGACTGTAGTTCAGGTGGTGAGCTGCCAACCTGGCTGGGGATGGCAGCTGATGCCTCACCGACTGTGCCGGCCCTCGACGCAAGCGTCGCTGGTAGGCCCACTTCCCTAGGTTGAAGCAGATCCTGAAACACATCGACAGCACCACTTGTGCTTACCCCCTGCTGCTCCCCTTGCTCAGGCAGCACTGTCCGTATCCCTCCTTGCTCTGCTAATCCCAGCTGCACCTGCATTAGCCCCTGGTGCCCCTGGCCCAGCTCCCCTAGTACCTCAACCACTTGCTGCTTGCCCGCTGCCGCGTGTTCAAACCCAGCAGGCGCGTCCCGGTTGAGCATACTGCCTTCCAACACCTCTGCCGCCTCCTCTGCCGCGGCAACGAGCAGCACAGCCGCTGCTTCGGCTACCTGGCCAGGCGTTGGTGCTGCGGGCGCACCAGCAGGCCCCAGCTGCCCACCTTGGGCTGCTAAGCTGGCGGCGGCGGTCTCAACCAGCAGCAGCGCTTCCGCATGGCCCGCCGATTCGGCCTGGGACTGCACTGCCGCCGCGCTCGACTCCCCGCTGACCGCCGAATCGCTCGTCTCACGCCGGCGAGCCGCCACTGGCGCCACGGACAACCCTGGCACCGGTGACGCGGTGCTCTGCCTCTGATGCGCCTCCAGCGGCACTCCAACGACACCTTCAGCGCCTGGTCTTGCCGCCGCGGCGTTTGTGGCTGCGACCGCCATGGCGGCAGCGCTTGCTGGCATGGCAGCCGCAGCTGCCATGGCGCCGACTGACGGGGGCCCAGGTGCCGCTGCCGTGCCGCTGCTGCTGCCGTTGCTGCCCATGCTGCGCAGAGACACCATGCTTGACAGCGATGCATGAGAGTCCTGCAGTTCATGCAGCGTTCGCGGCACGTTATGGCATCCTTTTATACGCAGCCGCTGCAAGTACTGTGCCCATACATAAACGGCACGGAGTGTCGCCCACTCTGCACTGTGCCCCTACCCGGGTACCTCCCCCACATGCCCCTGCCCCGGTACCTGCCCCACATGCCCCTGCCCGGGTACCTGCCCCATGTGCCACGCAGCCACCCTCTGCCACCCTCTGCCTTGCAGCCATACCACAAACCCCTGCCATGCAGCCGACCTGCCACGCAGCCACCCTCTGCCACCCTCTGCCTTGCAGCCATACCACAAACCCCTGCCATGCAGCCAACCTGCCATACAGCCACCCTCTGCTCTGTTCCCAGGCAACATCGTTACCTGGAGGCGAGCGCCTTGCAGCTGCTGCAGCGTCGTGAGAGCTCCTATGGCAGTCTCGGGGATCAAGCGGCTGGGGCTGCCGTTGCCCTCCTCGCCCCCCGAGCTGTAACCACTGCAGCGCAGACAAAAGACAACGGCCAAGGCAGTGTGTTGTGTAACTTGACCCACTCATGCCTGCCATCAACGTAACCACAGGCTCTCATCTAAGCATGCAGGCATGCACGTCAGACAGGCATCTTTGCCTTCCTGTCAGACTGTTACAGCCCAGTCATGCAACATTTCTTGACTGACATCACCACTTGGCCCAGCCCTACCTTGCAGGTGACATCATCCCTGCCAGCATGGCCTCCACCTCCACCTCATCATCTTCTGCCACAAGGGCAGCATCCAACGCAGCCTCGCGATCATCCAGACCCCCTGCAAAATGTAAAAGGGCGGGGTTGTGGCACAATCAAACATCGCCGTGACCCTCACTGTGGCCGCTCTGAGCCTTGATTGCAACACAAACTCCACTCCCAGGCCCGTCCCAACCCACCTTTGGCATGCACCTTGTTCCTTTGAGATTTGACGAAACAACAGATTCACACCCTTCCTGCCCTGCACCATCCACTCCCAAGCCTGACAATGACCACCCCAAATGCCGCGCGTCCAGCTGCTCACAAAAACTCTCCCACACATTCCATCAAAACAATGCGTACTTGCTGCATCCTGCGTTGGCTCCAGTGGTTCCAGAAAGTACGCGTGGCCCTGTGAGCCCAGGTGCATGCCAAAGCCGGCCAGCTCGCCTAAAGTCAAGCAAGGGTTTCACAACAGGCAGCCATCAAGGCGCAGCAGCAGGTGAAATGTGCATCGAGCAGCATACAAAATCTGTACTACAGACAGTGGCATGCTGACACCACATGCACACATATCGCCAACCAGCCACGTGCAGCGCTGCCCCGTTCAGCAGCGTGTTGAATCAACTCACCGTTGACGTACATCTTGACGTCCCGCTCCTTGTTACGCAGCGGCGTGTACTTGCCAAAGCGCACTGCACAGCATGGCAGCAGCAGCATTTCAAGCATGACAGTGGTGTCGCAACAGGGCACTGCCTGTCTTGACAATGTGCCTAGGCCTGTATGATGCAACCTCGAAACAAGCAACTCAAAGCAGCCTTCTGCCCTCGTGTGTGTAATCCTCCCAACCTCGATGTATGTCACCAGCTGGCGGGAGGTGCAATCAATTGGATCATGAGTGTGGAGCCCACACCTTCCTGCTGTGTCATCCCCGACACCGCAACTTGTGGTTCTTACCGTAAAAAGGTGTCGACAGCAAGCGGCCATCAGGCTGCTGCACCACCATGATGTCCACGGCACCCGCCAAGTGTGGGGTGATGGCGGTCACACCGCTTAGCAGTGCCGAGCCGCCATACACAACCGAGCTCTGCAGCATGCATGTGTCAGGGTTTGAAAGTGGGGCTTGGGACTCAGCAGGGTGGGCGTGCTGTTTCAAGCAACAGCAGCAGGCAGCATGCGTCGGCAGACAGCTGCGGCTGCGAGCAGTGCTGAACAGGGGCGGCGCAATCAAGTCCAGCATGCGCCCATGCTCATGATGCCTGTGACCGGCACTACGGAATGCATACATAAGTGTCATCATCTGTTGGATGCTGCTGTGAACAGGCTCCTCATTTCAGCGAGCCCTCTGACATGAGCCATGCAGTTGGCCTGTTCTGCAATGCACCGCACCTTCAGGGTTGATGCGATCTTGTCCCTCTTGCGCTGCTGCTGCTGCTGCTGCTGCTGTCCAAGCAAGGCCGGGTGCTGGCCAGGCGAAGGTGGCAGCGCAAGCGACGTTTGGGAGGCAATGGACACTGGGCTGAGCTGAACCGTGTCCTGCTGATGTGGCTGGGACGATGGTGACAAAGGACTCTGCTGCCTGCCAGATGCCTGGATGCCATGCAGCTCAGCACTACTGTCCACCAGCACCTGCAGTTGGGCCTGCACAGCTTGGCCGACATGCCCGGATTTCGGCGCTTTCGGAGACGTGCTGGCCGCAGACATACGTTGCTCAGCAGTTGCGCTGAGCGGCGAGCTACTCATGCTGGGTGAGGTGACGTGGTTTCAGACCCAGTAGCGCAAGGCAAGGCCATCAGAGCGGCACACAGCGGGCCACCACGGAATGCTTGCGAGCTGCGCACACGGCCTGCATGGACATGCACGAATGTCAGAGTAAAGATAGGGCTTTGTTGCGAGTTCACCTCAGAAAATGCTCAACACGCCTGCATAGCGCAGCATGACAAAGAAACAAACACAAATCAGCTTGAATCTAACCTGACGCAATGTCAACCAGACAATAGCCAACATCAGTAAGCACCTAGTTGTTAGTTTGCCGCTGTGCGCAAAACCAACTCATGCATCCTCGTCGGCCTCTGACTCAGATGACTCGGATGAGGACTCGCCTTCATCGCTGCTGTCACTGATCACAATCACCTCATGCCCCTCGCCGCCCTCCTCGCTGCTGTCGCTGTCGCTGTCGCTGCTGCTGCTGCTGCTGCTGCTGCTGCTGTTGCTGCTGCTGCTGCCCGCGGTGTCATCTGAGTCAATCAGGAAGTCACTGTCCTCCTCATTCTCCCCGTCTGCTATAACCTCCTCTGCCAGCCCTGCAAGCTCACCATTCTGGATCATGCCCTGCAGCATATCCATCCCCTCGCCACCCAACATCTCATGCAGGATCTCCAGGACCTCCTGCATTGGATCCTGCAGGTCATCGTCACTGTCAAACGCATTCCACGGGTCCAGGTCATCGTCATCGTCATCGGAATCATCGTCTTCACCGTCGCTGTCCTCGTCGCTCTCATCGGCGACGGAGGCATCGGTGGAGGAGTCCGACCCTTCCAGGGCGTCCTCCCAGTACGTCAGGTCATCCACTTCCAGCATGGCCAGGCGTGGCAGCGGTAGCAGCGCTGCCTTGACTGCCGCCATGCCGCCTGACCTCAGGTCATTCTCCCTGAAGTTGGCGCGTTCCAGCGTGGTCAGCCCGCTCAACGGGCCAAGGATTGCAGCAGCCCCCTGTGCAGTGATGTTGTTCTCAGCCAAATCCAGCTCCACAAGCTGCGACAGGCTGCCGATGACAGGCGCCAGGTGTAGTGCCCCGCTCTTGCCGATGCGGTTGCAGCCAAGGTGCAGCGTGCTCAAACGAGGCGTAGCCCGTCCCGACAGCGCCGACGCCAGGGCCGCCATGCCCCGGCTGCCGATGGAGTTTCCTACTAGAGACAGCTTCTGCAGGGTGGCGCCAAGGGCCCTGATGGACGGCGCCAGTACGGTCATCCCGCCGCGCCCGATGTTGCCAAAGCCCAGGTTCAGGCGCTGCAGCTGCATGGCCGCCAGCGTGCCCGCCAGCACCTCCGCGCCGTCCTGCTGGATGAACGTGTCGTACAGCTTCAGGCTGGTCAGATGGGGAAGGGCTTTGAGCGCGGGCGCAAGTAGCTGGCAGGCTTCGCGCTCCAGCAGCTCATCGGACTCAACCTTGAGCACCTGCAGCGACGTCAGCTCGGCCAATGCAGAGCACAGCGCGGCAATGTCCTGCGTACCGCCGGTCTCCGAAACCAGCGATAGATGCAGCAGGCCTTTGCACGCAGGCAGCATGTCCATGATGTGTCGAATGCCTGCTATCGGACCGTCAGTGGCGCTGAGCTGGTTGTAGCACAACTCCAACTGCTGCAGGCTTGCCAAACTCATGATGGCACGAGCCAGGCTCAAAGCCTCGAATCTGCCGGAGATGTCGTTGTTTGACACCACAAGGTGGCCTGCAAGACAGGGTTATGGTGGAGGACAGCGAGGGTCAGCGCCCAGTGCTGTGTATAGCCACGGATACCAGGCCCAACATGCCCCTAGTGACTGTGCCTCTTATCCCTTGTGCTCCGCCCGACGCCGCACTTACGAAGCTGTGCGCATTTGCCAAGTGGCTCCCAATCAAGGGGCGTCCTATTGTCATCAATCACGACCTTCTGGAGGTTCACAGGAAGGCCACTGATGCTGGTCAGCCTAGAGCCGCAGCACATGAACTCGCGGGTGTTGGGACAGCGATTGAGCAGCGCCAGTGGCATGTCGCGCGGCTCCACCACTGTCACAGGGCTGTGCCGTATGTAGTCAACCCCACCCGACACTTTGTGAGTGTTTTCGTACACCTGTCAGGCAGGCACATGGGGCCAGCACCTCGTTTCAGCAAAGCACCCCTGTATTTTCAGGCCCTGGCAACCAGCCCCCGAACTCACTTGCGTGCAGCACTGCTTGCACACCAGTCGCCATGTAGCGCGCGTCTCTGTGTCCATGTGCCCCACGAGCGCATGGCCAGCGACGTGCAGGAAGTGTCCGACGTCATAGTCTGCGCCGCTGCTGGCAGCCTTCCAGCAATTCTGTTCCAACCGTCTCCACTGCCTGCGTTGAGGCATGTTGCGTGCTAGCAAGGAGCTCTGCAGGCACACAGGAAATGAACTGCGGATGTGTGAACTGTCTCAACTATAGTTTCAACAACCTCGAGACTGCACCATAAAAGTCGACAAGCAACAAGCACTTCGCGGATTCCTGATCTGAGAGTCTGGTAAAAAACAACAACATGGTCATCAATTGGATGACCCTGGTCACCCTGGCCATCGCTTCCTTCCTGGAAGCATCATGCAAACCTGTAGGACAGCTGAAGCACATCAAGCCCACGCATCAGTGCCACCTTGCTCACGACCGAAAGGCTGCCTATTCAGCATCTCAGTCAGCGATGTCAAAACAATCAGAGTCAGAGCTGCTGCAGTACTTGTCGTCCTCCCAATGCTCGTACGTTCTGCCATAGCAGCTGTACATGGACGTACCCTTGCGCTCCAGCTGCTTCTCAAGCACTGAGCGAAGCAGCGCCGTCCCTTCCTGGCCTAGACGATTGTTGCTAGCAGAGCCATGCTGCAGCTTCATCTTGGCCAGCGCCGCCAATGGCGTCAACGACAGCTTGATACCCTCAACTCCGAGGACGTTGCGGTCCATATGCAGCTGCAACAGCTGGCGCAGGTTGGGCAGCACTGCTGCCAGGTGCCGAGCCCCCTCATGGCCGATGTCGTTGTAACTGATGTTGAGGTACTGCAGCTTGGCATGAGCTTCAGCGCGCTGGTCAGGGCAGCTGCACCTCTGGCGCGCAGCTCATTGCCACCCAAGTCCAGTTTTATCAGGTGCGCACAGGCTGCAAGTGGGCCTGCCAGGGCGGCCATGACGCCAAGTCCAGACGCTGCATGTTGGAATTCAGTGAGCTAGCCAGCAACGCAGCGCCGCTGGTCTGCAGGCTGAACTCCGCAAGCCGCAGGTACGGGAGATGAGGCAGTGCGGCAACGGCCTGGGCAACAGCGATGCTGTCAGCGTCCCAGATGCCGGCGGGCCGAATCTTGAGCACTTGCAGGTGCAAGCAAGTTGCAAGGCCTGCTGCAAGGGCAGCCATGTCTGCACTGGTCCTTCGTCATCAAATACTAGCTTGGTCAGCTTGGTGAGGCTGGGTAAGGCGTCCGTGATGTGCTGCACGCTGCTGCTGCTGTTGCTGAGCTGATTGCCCTGCATCCTGAGCGTCGAGATGTTGGGCAGGCGGCGCATGGCTGCTCCCAGCTGAGCAGTGTCAAGGTATTCGCACATAGTGATGTCCAGGTGGATCAAGCCGACAAGGCGAGTCAGCGACGACCAGTCAACAGCTGACATGCTGCGCTGCATGCTAAGGCCTGCGACGCTCGCTGGCAGCCCATCGAAGCCTGCCAGCTTGGCCTCACAACAGCTCAGCGTCTTGACGTTGGGGCATTTGCGGGACATGGTTGGCTGATATTGTGCTGGCTCTGCTGATGCCTTGTTTCGAGAGATGCAGCTGTAGCTGTAGATGCTGCTGTAGGGATCGTATCGCAGCCCATCGGTGCATGTACACAGATGCTCACAACCCTGCTTGCACACCAGGCGCCAGACGGCCCGCTCTTCTGGGTACATCCACATCACCAGCTCTTCACCACACGCCTGTAGGACACAATGGGCTGGGTGGCACCTCCTCCTTGTGAACAACCCTCCATGGCACCACATCCGTCATCCGCTGCGTTGAGCAATGCGCGCATACGTCTTGTGAGAGGCGGCATGGCGGGAAGGGGTTTGCATGAGCGAGTGCGCTCTCATCTGTCAGTCAGTTCATACAAATGGGTCAAACCTGCACGGTCAGGTGGTCGTGACCACGCGGTTATCTGCATTCAAGGGCCGGTAACACGCGCAGCACAAGCAAAGACTATCTGAAGTAAGAATTCTGCATGCAAGGCGCGCCATCGGGCCGCAGTCCGTTAAGGGCGGCCAGCCTGAACGCGGCAAATCAGGGTAGGTCAACGTCTGTGGCACTGGGCTTGAGTCACGGGTGCGAGTCGGCGTTTGCACTGACGATGCCTGTATGTTGCCCGTGACTGCTGTTGGAAAGGTGGAGCTGCCACGCAGGCACGTTCGCCCAATGCAGCAGAACGCAGCAAACATGAGGCACGGCATGGCTCCCAAGCAGCACCTGCCTCCCATGGTGCTGCAGCTGAGCAGGGGACACCATCCAAAAAATTGGCCAGGCCTGCCAGCCCTGCACCATCAGCATTATCATCTCCTGCAGGTACGTGTGGTGCTTAAAAGAGGCATGCAACAAGATCCAATCGGGGAGCATGCAAGGCATGAAAACTGCTGCTTACACCTGATGTTGTGCCGATGTTGCATCTGCAAGCAGGGATCGGGCAAGGCAACATCATGCCTAAACACACCACAGCAGTAGACCTCATTCCACATCCCAGCACAGCAGTGCCAACCCCCTACCGCAACCTTCCAAATCTGCCTCCGCCGTTGAGCCGTCTGCGCTCTCTGGCTACCACGCCTGTGCCCTCTGAGGGAGTGCCGTCCATCAGCCCAACATCAGTTCCTGCTGGTGCCCGCAGCGCAGCTGGCACACCCGCCAGCCTCGCTCCCCTGGTAGCTTCGCCCTATGCTGGAATGCTGCCTTTCGGGTCGCCAGCATCTGTTGCTGACGAGCTGGTGCCACTGCAGTCAGCAACACCATCCTCAGCACCCACACCCGCCGGCATGGCAGCCGTGCCCAACTTGGCGCCTGACAATGATTTTCCTGGCTTCAGGCCGCCAGTGCCTGCAAGCACCGCCAAGCCCAGACTGAGCCCTGGCTCTGCCATTGGCGCTCGCAGCCGTCTAGCAACCACAGGCGCCCAGGTCGCCACCCCTGGCCCCAGCCCTGTTCGTCGCTCGCCACTGGGTACCAAGCCCACCCCGCCACTGCATGCCTCTACACCCTTCCAGCTGGCGCCAGCGCCGCCCCCGCTGGCCATGTTGCAAGACCTCTCATACACTGGTCCTCGACCTGAGCAGCACACTGCAGCCTTGAGTACTCACCCCAGTCCCATTCCCTTGAGTGGGATGGCAGGTGCTGTTGCGCAGTCACCTCCCCTTTCACAAGCAGAAGCAGGAGCAGTGTCTGCATCTGCTGACGCTACACCTGGCCCCAAGCCTGCCGCAGCAGCAGCGGCTGTGCCATCTCCGCAGCCTCGCACCTCACCCCGTAAAGGTCCTGCTAGAGGCAGCAGCCATCAGACACCGCCCTCATTTAGCTCTGTGCTGCGTCAGGTGCGCAGACGCTTGGGATCAGACTGACTGCGGTCAGACGGTTTTCACCGGCAAAGGTTCCAGCTTGCGGTCAATCAAGACTTAATGACCATATGGGAGGTGTTTAGAAAATGGAGGAGAAGGCATGGTTGCAACAGCTCATCAGTTCCTGTCTGGCGGACACGAAGGCCTGATTTCATACCTGTCTGTCCCGCCTGTGTAGGTGGCAAAGGAGATGATGGCACCTGTGTCAACAGCGTTCCTGGCTGACCAGCCACTGGGCTCAGTTGCCCCCCAGCCAGCAGCAGCAGCAGCAGCAGTTGCACCAGACGCACCTGCTTACAGAGCGCGAGGCATGGCTGGCTGTGAGCCTGGTGCAGCAGAGGGCTCGGCTGTTGCAAGTCTGATGCTGGGTGAGGCGACAGGTGGTGGCGAGGCACAGGCTGCACAGGATGTTGCACCTGCAGGTGCATCAGCAGCAGCAACGCAGCCTTCAGTCATCTCAGCTGCTGGTAGCGTGTCGCTGCTTGGGTCAGAGCAGCATGGGCAGGAGCAGGTGCAGGCTGTGCAGAAGGTTGTAGCACTTACGCCCGCTGGCCCCTCCAGGCTGTCTCAACACATTTCGCAGCAACAGACGCCAGGAGCAAACACTGCTTTGGAGGCAGGGCGTGTCATGGGTGCAGGTTTGATGGAGGCAGCACACCAGCCTGTGCCTGTTGACAGCGCTCAACAGCAGCAGCATCAAGTGGAGCGGCCTTGCTGTGCCTCCAGTCCAGCTGCCTCACAGCTAGCGTGCCTGGCAGCAGGGCAGCAGCACACCCCTGCTGCTCCAGGCACGACAGCAGCTGGTAGGCGCAGCGCAGCAGCATGCGAGGCGCACGGTGCGCAGGCGCAGCCTTGGGCGGCTTCTGCCCCCGGCCGCCTGCTTCCCGGCCACGCAGCCGCTGCACAAACCTCAGGAGCACTGGTAGTACCCGCAGCAACGCAGCCTGGGGTACAAGGCTACGGCACAGCGGGGGCTGGTGCTGCCCACGAGCTACCGCCTTGTGGCAGCTGCATCGGCAAAGCCCGCCCTCAACCATCAGTGCAGGGGCACCTGCCCAGCCCTGGCTTGCCTCATGTCGGGCAGCAGGCACAAGAGGCAGGTGCAGCGGAGCAGGTGATGTTGCAGGCTATTGCAGAGGCAGAAGTGGCCAGTGTCGCAGGTCAAGATGGCCCCCAGCTTTCGCTGGGAGGATTAGAGCTGGTGACCAAGGCCAGCAGCAGGGGCTCAGATGAAGCACACGGTGAAGGTCGGGTGCCAAGCAACGCCACCGCCATGCAGCCCTGCACAGCTGAGCTGGGGGCCAAGCGTGGCAACGGCGGCACCTCCCCCTCAGCAAGCGCAGTGCCCAGTGGGTGCGATAGCCAGGGGCCCATTGACGAAGCCAGCCAGCTGGGCAGGCTTGGCGGTGCCTTGGCTGGCAGGGCAGGCAGCCAGGCGGCAACTGGCACGCATGCAAGCTTCGCACTGCATGGAAGTTCACCAAGCGTTGCAAACGCTTGGGAGCCTGAGGCGGCCACAGGGCAGGCTGGTTATGTCGGCCATGGTCACGGGCAGCCTGCAGATGTTTCTGTGGGTGGAGCTGCTGCGGTGGGCAGAGTGGCTGAGGATCAGCTCGAGGACTGCGCCATTGTGAATGCCCGACCCGGTGCCGGCTTGCCAAGGCCTGCAGCTACGCCGAGCTGCCTGACTCATGGCAAGCCACGAGCTGGGCCCCGGAGGGCGCGAACTGCCCACCCAAGGGATGTTCAGGCCTCGCCCAGCACTGCGCATCAGGGTGCAGTAACCATGGGGGCAGCGCGGGGCAGCTCACCGTCTCGCACTCAAGGGGCGGGTAGGGCAGGCGCGGCGGACGTACGGCAGCAGCCCCGGCGCCTCAGCGGGTTTGGAGAACGCCAGACAGGGCTGGGGGCGCAGGGTGGTGGGTACACGCTGCTGCCTGACCAGCAAGGTGGCCAGGCAGCGCAGACGCCAGGCGCCGTAGCTGCGGTGCCTTATAACGCTGACTGTGTAGCTGCCGAGTATGCGTGCCTGTTGACCGCGGTCAGGAGGTCAGAGCGTAGGCCAGCGCTGAGCATGGCTGCCACTGCCATCAAGGCCAAAGCTCCGCCCCTCTCTGCTGGGGTGGGGGAGGGTTGGGCCCCGGGTACGTCAGGCAAGGGCAGGACGCTACTGGCTCTCATGCGCACGGCAACCAAGGCAGCCCCTCTGCTGCCGCGCGCTGCAGCCAAGCAGAGCCGGCTGCGTGCAAGGGAGGCAGCGGGCGACGCAGGGGGTGATGTTCCAGCTTACTCAACGATGGGTGAGGGCCAGGACCAGGCTGACATCGAGGGAGGCATGCACACCAGAGAAATTCAGTTGCCGGTACAGGGTGCAGCACAGGGTGGGGATGAAGCCTGGCACCTTGAGGGCTATGGCTCGCAGCCCTCCGCAGCGGCAGCTATTGAACCAGGCACAGGCCACCTGCTGGCCAGTGGAAGGGCGCTGGTGGCAGCGGAGCAGCCTGCAGACAGCGCTGCTGGCAATGGCTGGCAGGCCAGCGCGGGGCCGGTGGCGGGGCGTAGCCCAGGGCACCCCTCTGTATCAGGGGCTCAATGCCCAGCGGACAGTGCGGCCTGCATGTCAATGGCACTGCCCCACGACCGTCCTGCACAGGGCGCTGCTGGCACTGCGCAAGAGCCCTCTGGAACGGTAGCCGGGCAGCAAAGCGTTGGGCTGGATGGGAATGTCTCAGGCGTCAGCCCGGCATTGTCGCTGCCAGACGGCTGTGCCACGGCCCGCGGCCCACCAACAGAAGCAGGTGCAGGGGCGCCTGCTACTGCCCCGAGGCCCCGTTCTGCAACTGCCAAGGTGACACGAATGTCTGGAGTGTCTGTGGGGCAGACGCCTAACGCAGTTGCAAATTCAGTGGTGAAACAGGCAGCAACAGCGGCGGGACCAAGGCAGGCGGGTGGCCGCAAAGGCACTCAGGCAAGGGAGGGATCTCCTGTGCTTGAAATGAGGACAGAAGGTCGGGCGGTCAGAAGGAGGGGGGTGGTCAGGAAGGTAGTGCAGGCAAGCGAGCAGGCATGCGCAGCGGCTGGAAAGGGTGATGCTTTTGAGGCGGAACGTGTGGATGCCATGATGCCACAGGAGGGTGCAGGTGCGCACAGGGTTGCAAGTACAGGCGAGGCAGTGCCAGCAACCAGGGCCCAGGTAGCTGGCGATGTTGCTTCTCTACCTCCAGCGGTGTCGCATGCAGCTGGCGCTGCTGTGATGCCGCCAAGCAGCCCCGCAAGTGCACGCGACTTCTGCAACATCGCTGCTAGTCAGCCAGACGAGTTGGATCTGCGTGGCAAGGAGCTGGCGGCAGAGCCTGACCCTGTGCCGCCAGCAGGGCACGGCAGTGCAGAGGGAGCGATGCAAGAGGACCAGGCTCACCTGTCAGCAGGCAAGCACCAAGGTGGCGGTGCACAGCAGCAGCAAGACGAGCAGGCGGGTGGCGGTCAGGCAGGCGATACAACTGGGCGCAGGAAGCGCATCCGCAAGCCTCGCAGCAAGCGCCAGGCGCCGCAAGCTAGTGAGGCTGCTTGGCAGGTTGAGCAGGTGCAGCACTGCGAACCGCAGCCGGATCAGAGCATCCGCGCGCTGCGCAGTGGGAAGCGGCGACAGCAGGAGCCTGTGCTGCCGCCATCGCCGCCGCTACCCTCTCCGCAGCCACTGCAGCAAGTCCTGGCTGAGTTGCAGGCGGCACAGCAGGAGCAGCAGGCAAGAGGCAAGAGAGCACGCAGGCAGCCAGCTGCCAGCGTAGTAGCCACAGCTCCAGCACCTGCGTTGGCAGCGGCTGTGGCTGCCTCTGCAGCAGGTGATTCACCTGCAGGTGGTGCTAGAGCACAGCCTCAAACCAGCCGGGCCGGGCGCCAGCGTGGCAAGCGCACAGCTACTATTGACGGTGATGCAGCACCCATCAGCGCTGCAACCAGTATGCATGGTGCACATGAGCTCATCGGCAGCCCTGTGCAAGCTGCAGCAGCAGGACCCGCGGCAGGGATGGGCAGCACAGCTGCAGTGGTATGCCCAGCGGTACCCGCGCAGCCGCTGAGTGAAGATATGCACGCCACCGGTGCAGGCACAGGTGCACAAGCGCATGATGGCAGGGTGCCGGCTGAGCCCCAGCAATCTGCTGCACCAAGGCCAAGACGCACGTGCAGAACAGATGCGGATACGGCGGCTGCACAAGCACCAGCAGTGGAGGCGATTGGGGCCAGCGTGTCTCAAATCAGCAAGCGCAGGGGCAGACCTGCAGCTGCTGATGTTGGGCAGGGATCTGTGCAGGCTGCAGCAGGTTTGCAGGCAGCACACGCCACTGAAGCCAAGGAGCAGCTGGATGGGACAGCGTCAGTGCAGCAGAAATGGCGGGGAAGGCGTCAAGCGCACGTTGAAGCGGCTGCAGCAACGCAAGAGGTGCGCGATGTGGCAGCTGAGCAGACAGTGCGCAAGGGGACGAGGGCCAAAGGTGGAGTCAGGGTTCAAGAGCCTGATGATGCGCAGGTGGCGGAGGCAACAGCTGAGGCGATAACGAGGACAGGGAATCCGGGCAGTCCCAGTGAGCCTGAGCCTGCGCAGGCTAGGGGTCGCAGCAGGGCCAGGCGCAAGATTGAGGCAGCGTCGACTACAAGTGAAGCTGCTGTGGCGGACGAGCATGTGGAGGTGATGCACTCAACCAGGGCCAAGGGCAAGGCGCCACAGCAGGCTGCCCTCGAGGCAGGGGATGTCAGGCCTGAGCTTGCAGAGAGTAAGGGCAGGAGCGTGAAAAAAGCAAAGAATGGCGACAGGCCAACGGCTTTGGCGGCAAACGTGTCGCAGGTGGTCACACAGGTTGTGAGTGCGAGTGAGGGCCGTGCCACCAGGAGGAGAGGTGCGGCTGGCAAGGTGGAGCAGCAGCAACTTGCCGGTGTGGCCAATGCCACTGCGCATGAGTCAGGCAGGGCACACCAGCCGCAGCAGGCGCAGGTCACAGCAACCACCGCCAGGAGCAGGCGGCCAGCTGCTGCCTCTGCCGCTGCTCTTGCTGCTGCAACACCTGAGGCGCCGGTGGAAGGGGAGGAGCAGGCACGTGTGCTTGGCAGACGTGGCCGGCGCGAGGGTGCAGCACAGGCGGCCGCCGTACAGGAGCTTCGAGATGTAGGCCAGCGGCGGGCAACACGGAAGAGGACTTCTGCAGCTGTGCAGGAGGAGGCGGAGGTGAAGCCAGTGGAGGTGGAGGAAGCTAGGGGTACGCGCTCCACCAAGCGCTCAAAGGCTGCTGCTTGATGCCTTGCTGCAACTCAGGATACATTCAATGATTATCACGTGTTTGCCATTTGTCTGCTTTGGTGGTGCTAGTCTGACGAGATACGTTCAGGTCGTTCCATAAGTCAGGGCACCCCTTTCACAGCTGTCCGAACTCAGGTCATACCCTTTGCTCCACACCCTGCCCCTGGGGCAGCCCCCTTGACAGCGCGTCCACCAAGGGCGCAGCCCTTGGGCGCAGGGCAGAGGCGAAGGGGGGGCAGCAACTATGGCTTTTCCACAGCTGTATCCATGTCCGACCCGACAGGTCAAACGGGGCACCTTGACGTTGGGATGTGCTGCATGCACAGCGCTGAAGCGTTTGCAATCTCGTTGGGAGGCAGTGCAGCTGACACATAGGGCTACATGTACATGGTAACAGATGTGGCTGGATCAGCCTGGGGCATAGCTGATCTCATATTTTGCAGACACTTTGACTGTGGGTCTGTGTGGGCTGGGCGTCATGCCGCGGCGCAACGACACGCTGTCGCCTTCTGCTGGCTGCAAGGCAAGGGGACACAGCGCCACATGTGTGCTGTCTGGGAAGGGTGCTGTCATGGGATGGCTTGGAGCATGGTGTATGCACGGCTGGTTGGAATCCCCCCCCCCACTGCTCAGTTCTGACCTGCTGCCCTGCCGATACTTGCCATAGAAACTGACATGGCAGGTGAGCAGTTTTGCACAAGCTTGCACAAAAATGCAGTGCAAGACAGCCAAGAACCATGGCTTTATGGTGGTGTGGTTAGGATTGAAAACAACTCAGGAATGAATCAGCAGCAAGCCTGACTTATGGAACGACCTGTTGACTGTTGCACCCTTGGCCAACGTTGCATCATTGAGGGTGCGTCTTGAAGCCGTGTTGTCCGCTCTGCGCTTATCGCAAGCATAACATCGCGGAACACCAGGCTTCTTCTTTCTGATTCAGGTTGCGATATCAATGGCGCAAACAACCATCCTGTGTGTCGGCGGTGGCTTCGCCTCAATGGCCTTCGCAAAGGCAGCCACCAAACGCGGCTGGAAGGTCGTCGTCGTCGACCCGTGAGCAAAATTTGTTGCCGCTGCGGCTGCGCGCGCATGGAAGCCAGACTGACGTGCCCCTCGTATTGCGTTCGCCTGCAGCAAGGACTTCTTCGCCGTCACGTTCGCCAGCATGCGTGCGGTAGTGAAGCCTGATGGTAACGTTGCGCAGAGGCACCTGATGGCCTACAAAGACATTCCTGGCATTGGCCAATTCATCCAGGTAGGGTCACAGGTAGCCCAGGTGGTGCTGCCAGCGCCACAACGCAACACAGACATGGAATGATTGCTTGTTGTCATTTCCTCTCAACAGGGCAGAGTGGTCAACCTGACAAAGAACATGGCAACCCTTGAGGGCGGCCGACAGATTTTGTTTGACTGGTGCGTTGTTGCCACTGGCTCAACCAACGGAGCTGGTGTTTATGCGCAGCCACAGTCCTTGGACATCGCTGGCCGCCGTGCAGAGCTCAAGGTATGCAGCACGTTGAACTGCCCTAATAGTGCTCTGCTCCCCGCAAAGTTTGCAGCATCTTAGTTCGCGCAACATCTGCCCCTCCTATAGCAGCAATTGCAAGGAGCGCCTAACATGCAGCTTGCCTACAATGGCTTTGTGCTCCACAGGCCACCTCAGGGCTTATTCAGGCAGCCAAGAGCATCATAGTTGTTGGTGCCGGGTTTGTGGGCGTCGAGCTGGCAGCCGAGATTGTTGAGGCGTATGCTGGCAAGAAGGTGACGCTAGTGGCCTCCACCAGCCGGCTGTTCGAGGGCAAGCCTGCCAAGCTGGGAGCAACCGCTGCCAAGTGGTTCAAGGAGCACAAGGTGGAGGTGAGTGCAGCATCGGGCCTGCTCAGATTATGCTGGGACGCGTGCGGCTCACTGCCAGATTTCTGCAGTGTATCGCCAATGCTGCCACTGGCATTGGCTGAGGCTTGATTGCAGCAACACGCTCTTGGACAAATCCGCTGCCCCTCACCTGCACGCCTGTTGCGCCCACGCCAGATTGTCTACAACGAGAAGGTGAGCAAGAAGGATGACAAGACGGTGGTGCTTCAGTCCGGCCAGGAGCTGAGCGCTGACCTTGTCATCTGGGCTGTGGGAGCAAAGCCCAACACCGAGTTCCTGAAGGGGACAGAACTGGCGCCAGCGCTCGATGGCGCTGGCCGCGTCAAGGTAGGCCTACGCCATCCCTGGGGGGAGCCTTGTGGGTTTGGAGCGGTGCCTGAGGCTGATATGTGCCTGGTGCATGCTCGGGCGTCGTTGGCACTGCACCCACCCATAAAGTGATTGCCAAATGCAGCTGAGAGGCGTATGCAGTGTGACTTGAGCCTACTGCGTGCCGCTTGACACATGAAGGTGGACGTGAACCTGCGCGTTGCTGGCTTCCCGAATTTTTTTGCGCTGGGTGACATCAACGATGTGAAGGAAGAGAAGCTGGTAAGCACATGTGGCCAGCTGGCTGGGTGTGACCAATACTTCCTTGATGTGCAAGGGGGTGCCAGGCTGATGCTCGTTCCACAATGACTGACGTACTACGGCTGAGTAAACTGACGACCTCTCCTCTCCCCGCATCAAGCAGGGCTACTTGGCCAACCTGCAGGCAGAACTAACCGTCAAGAACCTGGCTGCATTGCTCAAGGCAAAGGATGCCAAGCTTACCGGGTGGGTCCCCTACAACGGCACACCCGGTGCCTTTGTGACTCTGGGCAGTGGCTCCGGCACGGGCGCCATGGGCAACTGCGTTTTCCCTGGCTGGATGGTGGGCATGGTCAAGAGCAAGGATTTATTTGTTGGCAAAGTCCGTGGTCAGTTTGGGGTAAAGGGCTGAAGCTGCCTCCAGGAAGTCAGCCGTTGTTCAGACACACAAGCATGGAAGAACATGCAACCAACTTATGATTGGACAGTGATCCCTTGGAATGCGTGATTTGCCTGGCACAAACATATTCCTATTTATTGTGCCTTTACTTTATGCTCTGCCGTGGTTTCGGTGGCATTGTATCAGATTTCAACACAATCTGTCATAGGTGACCTATGTCCAGGATGCAGGCCGTCATTCTTGCTCTGAGCATCCTCACAGCATGCGAGCAACAGGATCAGCATCATGCTGCATAGTTTGCCTGCAGCTGTTGGACTAGAATTGGAAATCAACTGGTGTGGAGTTCAACAATGCAAACCCTTTTTGAGCAGGCCTCTCTTTCTGCCAAACGCATGGCCGCCTGCTCGGAAAGGACGTGCTGGCAGCCATGGCTCCCCGCACCCAGGCCATCAGGTGCCCGCACGACATCCCTCGATTCGATCCATGGAACCCTGCCACCTCTTCATCGCACGGCGCCATGCACACTGCAGCGCGTGGATGCAAATCGCGTGCGGCGGCAGGAGGGTGAGTCAGGGTCAGCCAGACAGCGTAACGGGTTCGTGAAAAGGCTTACTTGCATGAGCCCTCTGCCCGCCTGCCAGGTGCTGACCATGAGCTTCAACTGCAACAGCAGCGTTTGGCTGCAGTGCAACAGTGGCTGGACCATGCTGCAGCATCACATGGCCCAGCATGGGTAGGCTGAGCACCTGCCCAGGCATCTGCCAAGCACCAGCCCACCGCCGCTGCAATGCTGCGTGCTGACATCTGTTGCTTGCGCGTTCACATGAACATGCAGATGCAAAGCTTCTGCGTCGGTACACTGGCCCAGCTGCTACCAGAGATGCGGCTGCAGCCCTCGCAAGTGTCTGCTGCCTCATCCTCGTCACCATCCGGAGCAAACCAACCCAACCAACTGCAAGCCGGCAGCATTCAGGCAGCGTTTGCAGCCCAGCAGCAGGCCAACAAGGCGCGAGCGGCGGCAGCTGGACCTGTGCCCCTGGCTCAGCGAGTGCTGGGACTTGAGTGGTACATGCAGCAGCTGCTGCAGCGCCTGTCCCCTGAGGTTATGCAGCAGGATATTGCGGGGCAGCTCATGGGCGGGCTGCAGTTGCATGCAGCGCTGGCAGAGCAACAACTGGCCAGTGGGGCAATGGGTGAGGGCGCAGCAGGCATCCGAGAGTCTGGCATGAACCAGGGCCTATCAGCACCTGCCGAAAATCAGCAAGCGAGCCCTACGCCGGAAAGGTCCCAGCAAGCGGGCACTGGTCACGCACAGACCGACGTGAGCTGCAAGGCACCGTGTGGAGCTGGATTGCTGCTTGGGGCCAACCTGAACCAAGGCAGCGGTGTGTGTCAAGGTGCTGGCATAGGGGCCGGCGCTGAGCCAGACAAGCCAGGCACGCCTGCAAGGACCCCAGCTAGGCACAAGCATCAGCTAGCCAGCCCTCCTGCAGCGGCTGAGGGTAGCAGACCCGGTGCCTCACAGCCAGCGGTGGGGCTGCTGGGACATGGTGGTCATGGTGAGGAAGGGCTAGCTCCGGCGCAGGGTGGGAAGGCAGAAGGCCATACTGGTCAGGGGCAGGGACAGCCAGCAGGCCAGGTGCAGGAAGCGGAGCAGTGTTCACTTGAGCACAAGCAGTGTCAGCGCCAGGAGCAGGAGCAGCAGCCAACACTCACTTTGTGTGACGACGCACGCCTGTCTTTTAGCAGCCGCATTGCTCAAGCTAAGCAGCAGTTCCAGGTGCGCACCACACAGCTGTGGGGAGGAACGAGGCTTGAACAAACGTTTGCTCTGTGTTGCGCATATCGCGTCCAGCGGTAACAACGTCTTGCCTCTGAGCTGCAAACTGATGCCGACCTTTGGCGCAATTTTGCAAACTGCCATACTGCCAGGTGTTATCAGACACCCTGGACCCCACTTGTGTGGACTGGCCTGCAGTGGCGGCAGTCGTCCAGCGGCTGCCTTGCTCATCCGTACCTCATCATGATGGTGCAGCACAAGGACCAGAGCCATTGCTGAACGTCACAGGCTTATCTGATGGTGCCCTGATGCTGTGCGTGAGGCACTTGGCACCTGGCACCGCCGGTTGCGGCCAAGCCCGCGCAGTGCTGAGGGCGCTCCTGCTGCCACACGTCATGGGGCTGCAACGCACGGCACCAAGGTCTTTGGTACAGGTTGCAACCGTTGCAGGTGAGCGGGGTTGCGAGGTAACTTGCTTCAAATACCCATGAACTTCCATGATCGACACCCTGTGTGCAATATTTCCATGACATGTGCAGCCAACGCACCAGCTGTTGCTTGGCTGTTGCTTGGCTGTTGACGCACCCCACCCGCTGTATGTCACCCACAGGCGAGGCGCAACCACGCGCCTTGCTGGAGACCGTCCTCCTGCCTCTGCTGTGCAGCCCACAGCTCAACCAAGGCCAGGCTCAGCTCGTTGTGAGGGTTGCAAGCGAGGCGTTGCCGGGGCCCATGCACCGCGAGCTGCTGCTTCGGCTCTGTTCCCCTGGAGGGTCAGAGGCAGCAACACAACATACAGCGCCAGGGGCAGGGGCGGTAGGCACAACAGCTGCTGCTACCTTCACAGCGCTGGGGATTGGCAGCCGACAGGCAGCTGGTGCAGGCTGGAGCGAGCACCATATCATGGCTGCTAAGGGGCTGCTGGACCTGGTGGCAAGGCAGCAGGAGGGGCTGGGTGCCGAGATGGCTGCAACTCTGGCCTCAGCAGCAGCAGGTGCATGCGCCGGCGGAACTGGCGCTGCGGCCAGGTAATCAACACAGGATCGGCAGATGCACTGCCATCCATGGGTGCGGTGCTTGTTGCAGCCATTGCTCGTGCTTTGTCACACATGTTTGCATCAAAGGAAAGAATGGCGCCTGCCTGATGTCCTGCTATGCTTTGCTTGCCTCACCTGTGCTATTGCAAGCAGGAGCGCGCAGCTGTGCCAGCTCATGGTCAACGTGCTGGATGCTGTTGCTGCCGACAATGCAGCCACAGGCGGCGGTGCAGTGTCAGGGCTGTACAGGTCGTGTGTGCAGACGTCGCGCAATGTGGCCGTCTGCTGCAAGTCCTTTCTTGCCAAGGGTGTGCTTTCAAAGGCAGCGGCGTTGCTTGATGAGTGACATTTTGGCATTGCATTCTGAGATTTCTCGTCAGTGTTACCCAGATTTGCTTGTCAAAGACATGTGCCCCCGGTGCTAGAAAGGAAGTGTGGCAGAAGCAGTTGGCCAATTGAATGTTGCGCCTGCATATGCTGTGTCTGTGAAATGCAGCAGCGCAGCCAGCTGCGCACTGTACACACCACCGCCTGCATCCGCTGCGGCTTCTAAGGCTGTGTTGCCGCATTGCAACAACCTCACTTGAAAAGAGCAGCAGAGAAAGTGCACTCTCTCGGCCTGTGAAACGAGTGAAAGCAGCGTTTGGCATTCGACAGGTGTGGTGCTAAGGCCTTACAACCTGCCAAACGCTTTTGCACGAAGCAGCACCAGGCGATGGCCAGTTGGCGTGACGCCTGCTGAACGGGCGATGTTCGCGTTTCATGCAGACTGTCCTTTTGGACACAATGGCGGACGCTATGGTGCTGAAGGCCGCAATACCACTATCGACCATGGGAAGCAACTTGTTGCTGCCATTGCAGGCTGAGGCCAGCTGTCTATCCATCGAAGCGAGCATGCTGCTGTCACCAAAGACTGCGGTGTCCGGCAAGAGGGTAACGGCCTCAACACTGACCTTCTCCAAGGTGTGTGCCAGGCACAGCTCGCTCTCACCGCACCCTGTGCAACCATACCTCTAAATGTGCTGCCGCTGCTCATAACGTTGCAGGCCGGTACCCCAAAGGCCCGCCCCAGCAGCACGTTACCCGCTCTTGTTGTCGAGCAGAACCCTGGTCAACCCGCGCCGCCACAACTTGCAGTTGGCGTCGCATCTGGCTGCAGCAGCTCTCCTCGTCCGCCGCCTTCGCCTGCTGTTTACATCCCAGCAGCAGAAGCACCAGCGGCAGCACCAGCTGCAGCAGCAGCGGCGGCAGCTGGCTCTGGTCATGTGCTAAGCACACCAGTAACTGAGCCTCGGCATGGGCTCACTGCCAACCACGCAGGCATCAGCCTGTCAGCCTCCAATAATACCGCCTCCAACATTGCTGCTCTGAAGGACAGCAGCTGTCAGGTGGCAAGATCCACTACTAGGGCTGCAGCCAGGGCAGCCTCCGGACAACTGCCTTCAAGTGCTATTGCCAGCTCACCTGATGTCAGCGCCGCCGCTCACAGCATGTCATGCAGTGGCGCTGCGGTTGGTACACCCGCTGCTGAATCATCAGCAACATCGCCTACTGGAGGCCAGGCAGGCAACAAGTCAGGTGCCCCTGCATCACCCAGCAAGCCAGGCTCCCGCCTCTGCACACCGGTTATCCACAAGATGAGCCTGAACGATGCTGGTGGCAAGCGGCCAATAGGGAGCAGCAAAGGAAAGGCCCCTGGCAGCAGCGGCGGCGGCGGTAGCGGCAATGTATGGCTGCTAGCCAAGCGGCCGCACCCGATGCAGGACTACAAGCCGTCTCGTGCACAGCTGCTGCATGTGTTCAACGTTCTGGACAGTAGCAAATCTGGCAAGATCACGCAGGTATGAAAGTTGCATCTTGACAGGGTGACGGATGCTTGTGCTGGCGTTCAGCAGCGCTTGTACTGCCGCCACTTGCAATCGCAACACCCAGCCAGCTGGCTGCTCTGTAGTAGGCTGGTGTCACCCTGGTGCGCTTTTTTAATCAAGTGTCTTGTTTCCTGTCCTGTTCACAATGCCTGCAGTCTGTGCTGGAGGAGGCATGTCTGTCGCTGGGCTTCTCCCTGCAGAGCGCACACTTGCTGTTTGAGCTCCTGGACGCCCGCAAGAAGGGCTTCATCACAACCTCTGAGTGGGGCAACTGCGAGCTTGCCCAGACGATCGAGACCTTCTCCCTCATGTACCTCAGGCGCTTCCTGGGGCTGCCTGATGTACATGCCTCACCCGTTGAGGTGGGTCATGTGCTGGTATGCAGTGGTATGCTTGCGCAGGGGGCAGCCGTTTGCGCCGTGTATAAAGTGCGTGTCTGTGTCATGGTTGGCCACACAATGCACAAGGCGGGTATGCAACAAACTGCTCAGCCTAATCGGCCCTTTTGCTTTTGAGGCTGGTGTGTGTGCTGCTCCCTGGGTGCTGCTGCAGGTGCAAAAGTACTTCCAGGCCCAGCAGCAGAAGCAGATCAAGAGTCTGCCCATCGCAGTTAACCTGATGCGCGTCAACGCTGTGACAAGAGGTGCAAACAGCGCCCTGCACTGCGGCGACGTCATCTACAACGCATTTTCGTTCATCGATGCAGATAGCAGTGGCAACCTCAGCAGGGTGAGGCACTGAGTGATACTTTCTGGTAGGCGGAGGTTGTGCACTGAACCTCCTGCACGTCTGACCCCATCTGTACCCACACCCCGCGATGTGCCTGCAGAAGGAGCTCATTGACGGCTTCTTTGTGATGGGTGTTAACATCTCTGAAGTTGTGGCGGACGAGATAATGAAGGTGAGCAATGCATGCCTGATGACTGTTTGATCGATGCATGACTGTTGTTCATATTGACGTTTACATTTCCTCTCCCATGCTATGCCTGCCAACACAGCTGTTTGACAGGGATGGGAACGGCACTGTGGAGTACCACGAGTTCCTCAAGACCATGTTCAGGGGACAGTCCTAATGTGGACAGCACAACACAGAGGCAGAAAGAAGTGCCTCATGGTGACCTGAACAACGGCAGGACCTGCCACATGCTGTCCACACTCTCGTAGCTCTCTGAATGCATCATCACCGTACGTCACTCAGCAAGTCTATTTAATAAGATTGAGCAGGACTGGTACTGATATTCAAAACACAGCTTGCGTACCATAGCAATTGTCATCATGACAGCCTCTCTCTCTTGGCTGAAGGTTCATACGCCTACTCTGTAGCACAGCCAATCACTTCGTCTGCCACACTGCACTGCACGTTGTTTTATGACACCTCTGCATGCTGTCAAGCATGCAGCTACTGAACTCATAACTGCTGCTCTGTTCCTACACATCCAGTTGCGACCCTCACGCGGCCAGCCTTCAGATTCACAACACTGGTGTCCCACCCCACGGAGCGCGCCTCACTTTCAAAAGCCTCAAAGCTGGTGTGCAGTGCAGCCATGCTTGCGGCAAGCAGCCCCATGACTGTGCCACAGTCATTCCCTCCGCTGCCGCTCTTAACAGTGCTGCTGTCATGGCCACTGCTGTTGCGGTCGTGACCAGTGGCGCTTGTACTGCCAGGGCCCGGCTCTTCACGCTCCACTCTTAGCTCTCTCCCAGCCGCAGGTTGGTGGTGCTCACGAGCGCTCACATGCTGATGCTGCGTCTGATGCTGTTCCAGCCATGCCGCTTGCCAAAGTGCTCGTAGAATGGCGCGGGGTCCTGCACTCGGCTTTAGCACAACCCATGCCGCCCCGCGCCACCAGCCCAGCAAGTACTGCTCCTGTGCGTACAGCTCCACCAGCGGCAGCACCGCCTGAGGTACTGTGATCCACCCCTTAGCAGCAGCCTCAGGGCCTTGCTCAAGCACCAACCCTGAATCCGAAGGTGAGGCTGCGGTGAGGTTAGAGGCTGACGCTGGCGCTGATCCCGGTGGCTTTGCTTCTGATGCTGACCTGCTCCTTGCCTCTGGCAGTGTCCCCTGCTCCTCCTCCACCTGCCCTCTTGCTGCACCGTTGGCTGCGTTGTCCAGCCTGTCAGCAGACAGGTCTGCGTCACCTGTTGCAGTCAAAACAGCAGTCCGCTCCTGCATGCTGCTTCCCAGTGCGCTGCCTTGCACACTGTGATACACACCAGTCCCTCTCAAGTGCTCCGTGGCAACGGTAGCAAGCCTGCCGCCTGCACCCGCCTGCCATGCCTGCAGCAGCTGCTCCATGCTGCATCCCAGGTGTATTCTGGGTGACAGGCTCGAGGGCAATTCCCAAATGGGTTCTTGACGGTTGAGGGTGGGAACATCCGGCAGCGCCTTTCGTGTGGGACAAGGTGTTGAAGCAGTGCATGGACAAAAGCTTGTGAGAGACCAGAAGCCTGGCAAAGAGGGATTCTGATTTCAGCCTTCATCAAGCACAAGCCAATCATCAGAGGCTGAGGAGCAGTGTGTGGAGAGGGCCCCAAACAGTTGGTGAGCTATCGCATGCCTTTTTCACAGCCCGGGCACAGCGCTTAAGGTTCCGCTGTGACAAGGACACAAAAGGCGCACATAACGCTCGCTTGCGCTGCATGCCCAGCATGGCAGAAGGCGCTGCAGACAGCCAAAGGCATGCCAACCTAGAGCCCGCGGTACCCCTGCAAGCAGCAGCTGAGCTTCTCACCTTGCCGGCCACATGTGCGGAGACCAGCATGCAGGCACGCTTGTGGCTCAGTGTGGGAAAGGTCAGCACCGACAGGGAGCACTGCCGTAGGGCCACATGGACCGCCTGAGTCATCGCCCACACACCAATGACATACTCGGAAGAACCTAGGTAGATGTAGTTAGGGGCAAGGACAGAGCACTGGCCTTAGATGTGGCACCCACAGTAGATGTGGCGCCCACGTGCCCCGGCCAGTGCCTGCAAGGGCTGGTTTCAACATGCTATCTGATCAACTGTTGCACTGACTGCCACTCCATCACTGGTTGTGCTGCAGGTAGGTGCAGGGCAGGTTCCTTTGCAGGGCATGCAGCATGGAAGTCAGCAGGCGTGCTTTGCAAGCAGCTGTCAAGCTTTACCTGACTTCTGCAGCGCGTCCAGCAGCAGGAGGCTGAAGGCGTAGCCAGCCAGCTGGCCCACCACCTCCCAGACCTCCTCCTTGGCAGACACGGCGCCAATGTTGTTGGTGACCGCAAAATGGTTCTGCACCACCCTGAGAAGGAGCAGGGCAAAGCGTGCGGGGTGCTAGGTGCAGGGGAGGTCATAAGCAGCTGCCATGCTGCTGGCACGCTCTGTGCATTCGCCGCTCCTCGTGTATGCCAGCTGTATACACCTTTGCATATCCATGCAGTCAAAGCAACACCCATGACCAGCAGCCATGCGGTTGCTTTGCCGCTGAAGTTCGCACCTGAAAGCCGGCTTTCCCATGCCTTTGCCGACGGCCTTTGCAAAGGTGCCTGAGCAGGCAAGTAGCAGGAAGTGCTGCGGGTACACGCTGGTCGCCACCTCTGCTGCCAGGCCGACGGTTGCAACCGCCTCCGCATACATACGCCACCTGGCAGGGCACAATGGCAATGGCCAAGAGGCAGGGAGGAGCAGGTGAGGAGGGCAGCTGAGTGACCAGGTGAAGGGCGATGACCAAGTGGCCTGATCAGAAACAGCCCTGAAGACAAGGCACGCCCTTTCCACCTTCCTTACATTGTTATTGCCCAAGCCAAAAGGTTGCGAAAGCCAGGTCTCGCATAGCTGTGTACATGTTAGGCCTTACATAGTTGCACGCATGGACATCACATGAACACCTCCCCACACCTGCGTGGATCGTCGTCCAGCTCCAGACCAAGGCGCCCTCCCACCAGCAGGCGCCCAGCAGCGCCCACCCCATCCTTGGCGATCCACTTGAAGGCAGCGGTGAGGGCGGTGGTGCCGACGGGTCCAACGCTGAGCCCCACAGCCTGCAGAAGGCTGCTGGTGGTCAGGCTGTGGCTGAGCCAGCCCTGGGATACAGGAGTCAGGGGGAACACATGAGGCAGGACAGGTGTCAGGGGATGCGGCCCGAATGGCCAAACAGCGCAACCACGCGAGGCCTGCAGGGGCGTGGGAACGGTGTGACAAAGTGGCAAGGCTGCACAGCGTTTCTGCACACTGCAGGCACACTGCAGGCGCCTGCCACACATCTGGCAGGACCTGAGCTCCAGTTCCCAGCGCAGTGCGCATGCATGGCACAGGCGCGTAACTGCGGGTAGCCGACTGACCGTGACATGGGTGGGCAAAGCCCACAGCTGGTACTGCAGGTAATCTGGAGAAACAGATGCGGGGTAGCCCTCTGGCAAGAACAGCATCTTCAGTTGGCGTCTGATGTCATGGCTGGTTGAGGCCATTGCCCTGCCATCAGGCTGCACCTCCCTCCACAGCAATCTCGTCTCCTTGGCTGTCTGACCTTCAGTTTGCTGCTGATGCTCTTCACCCTGCAGCTGGCGGACAGATTCTGTGATTGCCTCTGTTGGCTTGGCTGCTGCTGCTGTTGCTGCTCGCCTGGCTGCATGGTGCCTGCTGCTTGCTGAAGCATGCTGTGTCTCATCAAGTTGCTCCAAGCGTTTAGAGCGGCTGACGGCCGTCGCACGCGTGACCAACATGTGAAACGCGCGAGCGCCTACGACAGAGCTGCACTGTACACAGGAGTTGTGCACGTCCTCAAGTGTGGAATTTGTGATGCAAAGTTTTGACTGTTGGTTTGGATTTTCGGTTTACATGTCAGCATATTACTTCTTGGAGGCCGCCTTCTTGAGCTGGTTGACGACCTTGCGGACTACGCGTGCCTTCTTCATCTGCGTGACAAAATGAGGCACGGTGAGTGTCAGTACATGGCACAGAGATGCACGAGAGCCACCCACAGACTTGCCAGCAACGACATTCATGATTGCGAAATGCAGACAGGCGAAGATGACCGCTGCTTTATCTCATGTCATACAGATCACCTGCATGCTTAACAAGCATGCGGATACAACGCCACCCGCTGCAGCATCGTGATGCAACTGCACCCATGCAGTTGCATGTTGCAGTTCCTGGCGAATATTGGGACCACTCGCACCTCAAGCACTCTCTATCTTTCCCGTCAGCCCTCTCCTTTCCCCACCCCCTCTATGCACACACGCCTTGGACTGCAATTTGTGCGATAAGCTGTTGACCTGTCCTCACATGTCCCCTGATGCCCTTGTAACAGGCGCTGCAAACTAACAACCTCCACAAGCGTCCTTACCTCTAGAATCCTCCCATGCCCTTGCCTGCTACTACCATGACAACCCACCCGCTGCACAATCCTCCTCCCCCATGAGGCCCAAATCGCCACTACTGTCGTACCTTGGCCAGGGTGGTCTTGAAGCGGTCAAAGTCGTTCTGCTGCGCCTTGGCTGCCTGCTTGGCCAGCTTCTGGCCCCATGCGCTCGCCTGGAACTTGGCAACAGCACCTATGATGGTGGCGGACAGCCAGGATGCGGGTGGAGCATCAACATCAGCACCTGGCAACGTGGACCTCGTCGCTCATGTGTCGCAAACAGCTGCTCGCTGAGGTTAGCTGCCAGGTTGCATACCCAGCTTGGAGAGCTGTCAGCTGAGACAATGATCCTGGCCGTGCACTGCTGAAGTTGTGTCAACATGTGCGGGCGCGAGCGTTTGCAAGCTTGCACAATCCAGACATGTCATGGACGCAGACGTGAGAGCTGTGCTACATTGGTCCCGCCTTGCTGCAGCCCTTGAACTACACAGACACCATCTGCTGCACGCCGCCCTGCTGCCAAAATGCTGCGCTGTCATGCATGGGCAGCTTCTGCACCACTGACAGCCTTCTTCAACTCACCAGACTCAGCCAGCTTGGCAATCAGCACCTTCTTGCTAGCCTGACGGGTAATGTCGACCTTGAAGTCGGTGAGTGCCAGGCGCTTGAAGTTCACAATCTTGCGAGTGGCATCAGGGGCGTCAACCAGAGCCCTGCAGCACGTATGCGAGACGTCATGCGCAGCTGAAAGCACCCATGCATGCCGTCGGGCATGTATGTGCGCCGCCCGAAGCAAGTAGCCCACACTCAGAGGGCTGCCGGCAGCCCACGAGCGCAGGCTGCTATACACATCCATGATATTCACCTGTTCTGGTCCACGACGTCGGAGATGACCACCAGCTTGCCATAGTCCTCGCCGTAGTTAACGAGGGCCACGCGGCCAATCTCCACATAGCGCTTGAAAGGCATGGTTGCTGCGCCTGCCCTGCCTGGAAGGGAGTTTTCGACGAAGCAGGCAACGAAGTGCAACTGTGCCCACACTGTTCATACACCATACCATGTCCACTGTCCTGGGTCGTGAGTGTGCAGATTAGCAGCCATAATGACCACGGCCATTCATGTACGCAATTACCTGGCAGATAAGTATTTAGCTCAACACCTACCCATGTTGCAGCCTCTATCGTGGCAGGGGTGTAACATCATCGGCTGGGCTACAGGGCGTTGCTGCAGCAACGACTGGTGCGCAACATGACCAGGGTGCGGAGGAGCGGTGCTACCTCTGTTACATCCTGTTCAACTTACAGGGAACGTTGTAGTGGTCCTGTTGCACATCTGGCGATCGCACTGCTGTTGCCAGCTTCTCAAGTTTGCTGTGCGCTTGACATGACCTACCAGTTCAGCATGTGGGGCACAGAGGGAGCCACGAATTGCATGGGGGCCCCGCTTTATGTACGCTGCGCTGTGGCTGTAGCTGAGAGGGCAGAGGGGAAAGGGGCTCTGCACCCTTCAAGAGCTCCACTGGTGCTGCTAGATATGCTGTCAGCCCAAGGCCGCAAGCCACAAGGCCTTGGAGCCAAAGCCCGCTGTGCCCAAGTTTTCCCAGCAGGTGGTCAGCCGCGCGTTCCCCGGCGACGCTACATAGCCAACACCGTACTGACACAATCCTGAGGTCATACAATGTCGACGAAGGCAAGGTTTTTTGGAAGTGAAAAGACAGAAAGAGAAACGTGCACTGGCTTATCGGGAGTGCCGAAAATAGAATAGCAAGCCAGGCTGGCGATAAGGCCAAGGAAAAATGCTAACTTTCCTCAGTCACTATGTTGCTGCAGGTGGCCTCGCGCAGTCCCTGACATGGGACAGCTTATCGTACACTGCCATGTCGCTGCGACATGTTGGTGCTGTCACACTGCTGTGCACTGTGCACTGCTGTGCATCGTCCATCAGTGCAGGCAGTGCATACTCTCGTAGACTGGTATCAGTTTCGGATGCGAATGCAGGACATCCTGCGCCGATCAGCTCAGTGTCTCAAAGGCTAGTTATGTTGCCTTGCAATGCGGCGCGCCACAGGCGCGGTGCGCTGCACCTAAGCCCGATGCCCTGATTCGAAGTCGACGTGGAAGGTCAACTCGAGGCTTCTGTGACGCCACCCTGTTGCCAGCTGGCGCACGCAGCAACCTGCGCACCCGTAGAACTGCCTTCATTTTTCCTGAACAAACAAGCCCCATCACCATCTGCTGCCCCATTGCCCAGCTGTTGCTCGCCCCTGTGCGTCAACACCGCTAGCAACATCTGTAAATTCATTCTGGACACAGGAGGCCCAGTTGTCGCTTGGCGTATGCACACGCCTGCAGCATGACGGTGCGCGCTGGGGGACGTCTGAGCGTTGCTGGGCTGCATAGCAGTGAGCATAAAGGGTAATACCAGCGCAGCGCGCTGCGGCGCGCAAGGCCATGGCTCAGCTCTAGCGCCTTCGCATGCTGCTGCCTACACGCAGGACGCCTGCCCGGTCCCTGCCGAGAGCGCTTCAGACTGGGAGAGACTACCAACTGCCCCTACCCTCAAGCCATGGGCTTGGTTCAAGGGGGTGCTGCGGCGCCTGAGCTCCAAGACTTTCAGCAAGGTCAGCATTGCTCAACCCTCGGTCTCTGGGGAGCCACCTTCCCTGCTGTCTTCTAGTACGACCAGTACACCGGTGCACCGCATGATGGACAACGACTCGAGCGCCTACTTCAGCCTACGATGCAGCAGACAGGTGGTGGCGCATGAAGACATTGTTGCGCACCACTTTGTTAATGCCACCAGCCCGGACTTCCGTATCCTTGATGCCTCTGAGGACGGCACCACACAAGTGCTCATCACCTCAAAGGCCACTGTGCCCACCAGCCCCTTTGCCGCCAACCATCCTTGCACGTCACACAGCGCTGGACAAGGACCTGACTCTGCTCAACACACATGGGCCAGTGTACCCGCGCCCAGTGTACCCATTCCGCTAGCATCCCTTGAAGAGCCGCTCGCGACTCGCACATTGGACATCCGCAGGCCTTGCGTCCGCACCATCTCCACCCCTGCGACCGGGCTGCCAGATGATGTGGCGATGGACAGCCCCGGTCATGGCAGCTTCGACAGGTCAATGACCAGCAGCAGCATTGCGAGCCAGCAGCGCTCGCCCATCAGGGTCCTTGCAACAGCCTCCCACTCGCTCGCAGCTGTTGCAGACATGACGGTACTGCGCTCAAGGCTGGGACCCAAGCTAGCAGGCTCACGCAGCCTCCACCTGATCCTGCACTCGGGCTCCATCCGACCCTGTCCCAAGCTTCATGGCAGGATGTCCCAACCTACCATTCGGCAATGCTCCAGTCCCTCAGTGGTGGACGAGCGCGGCAGGTTGCCAGTCACCCGCCACTCAAACAACTCACCAACAGCCATTCACAGGCGTTCACCAGCTGCGCACCTGACCAATAGCATCCATGACCAAAAGCCCTGCATATCTTCAAGCCTGCTGGAGCTCTCATCGGGCCGGTCCAGCAACTCAGGCCGTCACAGCCTGGCTGCTGCCGCACCAGTGGTGGATCATGGCGATTTCCATGCCTACGTCCTGAGGCGACATTCCGCCATCACAAGAACCGAGCACTTTGGCCTGCCAGCAAGGCGCAGCGCCGCGTGCACTCCCAATTCCCCAGATGAACCTGCAGCGAACCCGCCATTTCGCTCTCACAAAGTCTGCAGCCTGCCACAGAACGATGTGTGCGCAAGTTGGATTGGCAGCGCGCCAATATGACCGTCTGAGGCTCAGATTGTGAATTATGTGATGAGCATTCACGCTTGATTATGTGTTACTGAAAACTGCGTCAAGCAGGAAAAAGCGTCGGTTAAACAGCAGCTGTTTGTGGGGGGGTCATATCAAACCTGCTGCTTGCTGTGCATTTGTTTTGATTTTATATGGTCTGGAAACATCATGCTACATTTCTTTCGCTGCTGTTACGTCAGCGATACTCGCACAATTGGTCAACATCACTATTGTGCATCATCGACGCTTTTCTGTGCTTTTAGTACTTTCAGTGCGCGACCACACATGCTGACAGCAATCCTTGTCCCTGGCCAAGGAAATCTTGCCTTCCAGCCAGTCCGCTTTATCTGGCCGTGCTGCATGTTGTGCCACGTTTTTGGGTTTAATGCATGCTTCACTAGCACCCGACTGCGGGCTCTGGAGGTGGGACATGACTCATGTCACATGAGTCAGTCATGCACTGCGCGTGATTCCTCCTCAAGCCATAAGTGGCGTTCCTTCAGTGCTCACCATGTCAACTTGTGCAGAAACATTGATAGCAGCCTCTTCTGTGGGGCTCTGCTGCAGCTGTTTCGCCTGAAAAGGGCATGACAGCATCTTTATATTGTGTTGTAAATGCATAAGCTGTGCTGGGATGCTGCTTGCTTTCAACAAACATGGCTGACGCCGTCAGCCTGACGGCATTTTGCGTGCTAGCGCCTGTGACCAGTGCCCGGGTCCTGAAAGAGCGCTGACCAGATGCAGAAAGCAATCGGTTTCACACACGAACAAAAATTACATGAGTATACACACATCCAGAAGAAGGACCACCTTCCCTTGCCGCATCACTCCTACCCTAGCCAAGGTGTGTGAGCGTGCCTTAGGCCCGAGCTGGACCTGGCCTAGTGTCCTCTTTTCATGTCAATTGCAACACGATGTTACCTGCAGCCCCACTCGTTTTACACAATGCCCCAGACCGCCTCTGTTTGTCTGGTCTGTGTAACTAGGAGCTGCCACAGGTAGGATGTCTGCAGCTACGTGCTGCCCGCGTTGCCAGCTGTCCCAGCAGTGTCGCAGCCACAGTCCTGTGCCTGAGCTGCAGCGATGGACTCCAGCACTGACAGCAGCTGCGAGACCTCGGCATGGGCCGCAGTTGCAGGGTCAATGTATGACCACAGCAGCAGTTCGCCCTCAAACACAAACGCGCCGCCCTGCTGCATCGCCTGGTAAACACCGCGGGGCGTCGTCCAGGGCTCCCAGCCATCCAGCACCTTCATCAAGTCCTGACCCTTGCCGCTGGTAGCACGTTTGACTAGAGACAGGGGAGTTGCAATGTTGAACAGCATGTCCTGGATGTTCCTGCGAAGGCCCAGAGCATCGTACGTGACGTTGTCTGGGTCCAGGAGTAGGCACTCTGCTGGGAAGCCAGTGCGTGCAACAAAGTCCTTGCTGCGCTCCGGCGTGCCAATCGTAACCATGAGCAGGCCAACGCCTGCAGCGTCCAGCTTGGGCTTGACGTCGCGGGCGAGCTGCAGCAGGTGTGCAGGGGTGGGGAAGGGCAGGAGACGATGGTGCCAGAAGGCACTGGCAAGGCTAGACCGATGACAGAAGCAACCCGTCCCTGATGATGCAGCATGCTGAGCATTCACTTTGGTAACTTGACCAGCTCTCAAGCTACTGTTGGTGGCAAGGCTTACCTGCGTGGCATGCTCCTGGCAGAACGGGCAGCCTAGAGAGCGAGTCCACGTGACCAAGAAAGGCTTGCCAGAACCCCACTGTTCCACTAGCTCCACGCTCTGGCCATCAGTTGAGCGCAGCACCTTCAGCCCTTTCAGACGCTGGTATGCGTCAGCTGGCTGAGGAGCTGCTGTTGGACTTGAGGCTGGTATAGCAGCTCTACACACCAGCGATGTCCTGGGCAGTCGCTGAACGGCTGTGTGCGCGTCCCGACGGCAGGTCGTCGCGGTGCGGCTGGCTCGCAGGATCATGGCCTATGACGAGGGCTTGCGTATGCTGGGCAGCCTCAAAAAAAGCTGTGCCACACGATCCTGCCTTGTGCCAAGTCTAGACGTCCAAGCTCCATGCCATACTTATACGCATGCTCTAAAATTTTTTGCAAGCAGCCAAGGGGCTGAAGTGTAATAAACAACCTACCCACCATTTTTGAGGCCGCTCGCTCGAATGTGATACCAAACCACTGCTATCGACCAAGTGCTTGATTTGTCCAGTCCCCAAGAACAAGCTCGCAAAGTTCCATGTGCTGCAATACACCATGAACAAGATCGCTTCGTGCATGCTGTTGCATCAAAGGATCGCGGCGTTTCCTTTGTGTCAGCTGTGTCAGGAGCAAACCCAACAAAGCAGTGCAGAGCAGTGCTCAGTCCAACCCATCCATCATAAATAAAGCCAAGCTTCCGAATTGCTGCCAGACCTCAGCTTCAGTGCAGGTCCAGGTCGAAACCTGAAGACACAGACGCGGCGCTGGCGTTGGGCTTCAGCAGCGGCTCGCCAGACGCAAGCAGGTCCTTCCGAATGAGCATGATGACAGCATGGCAGGCAATGGAGCGCTCTTCCCCGATGCTGTCCACCTTCTCGTGTGTCTTGGCCTGCAGCAAAACGCTTCAGCAGGGCGGCACATCACACGCTGCAGCACATCACACGCTGCAGTGGCACGCTGAGCTGCGGCATGCTGTACAGACAAGTGCGCTATGCAACAACCGCTTGCCATTGCCCTGGCTTCAACTTACCTTGACATTGACCACCTCTCTATGCGCCTTGAGCAGCTTGCAGAGGTTGTTGCGGATGTTGTCCTGCCGAGGCACGCGGCATGTGTATGTGTTTGTGGGGGAGGGGGGTGTATACAGCATGCATCAAGCCATGCGTGTAAGTGACTCTTGAGGAACGGCATGCATGGCGTAATGACCACAATGCCATGACTAGCTGCACACACACCTCGGGGCACTTTAAAGCGCAGACACTGAGCAGACATGCATCTCACCTTGTGCGGTGACAGCTTGGGCTTCTGCGCAATGATGGTGCAGTCCAGGTTGCCGACAACGTAGCCATGCTCCTCCATCAGGCGCACCTGCAGCAAAGCAAGCAGTGACGTGTGACATGTCACATGTCATAAAAGACTCTGATTGAAGTATCACCCAGTGAGAGATGCATTGACACACATGACGTGCTCAGCACAAGCATGCCCCTTGATCCTGGCTTCGTAGTTGCTTCATTCCAGCCTTAGGCAACCCAGATGACAGCATGAATATCAATGATGTGATGCCCGCTCCCCTGATGCTCCCCTGATAGGAGTGACATTGAGCGCTGTAGCCTTCAACCCCTAGTTTGCAACCCTATGATCCCGTACTATCATCACCAATACAGACTCACCGCCTCCCCCAGGAAAATGTCAGAGCGGGCACCCTTCCACTTGGGATCTGTGTCTGGAAACAACTGGCCAATGTCTGGCAGGCACAGAGCACCAAGGACAGCGTCCGTGATGGTGTGGAGCAGCACGTCACCTGCGTGGGTGGGCCAAGTGCAGGTGCATTACCGTTACTCAACGCAGGTGTTTCCTGAGACATGGCTTGCTGGGTGGTAAAGGCTTGCTGGGGATATGACATGGTGTACCATGTGCTGTGTGCTGTGGTACAAGCTGCTAGTGCCAAAGCTTTAACACCATGTGCTGTGTGCTGTGGCATCACAGACTGCTGGTATCATGCTGGCACTCACCATCGGAGTGTGCCTCGCAGCCCTTGGTGTGTGGGATGTCGATGCCGCCGATGATGAGCTTGTACCCCTCTGCCAAACGATGCAGGTCAAACCCATGGCCCACACGGTAGGGCAGCGAAGGCAGGTTGCGGACAGACGTGGCCATGGCCACCGGCCGAAATGGGGCTCGCCTGTGTGCACAATGCAGTGTCAGCGCATGTTCCTCACCTTGTGAAAGCCCATGCATGCATCTGGGGCAGATGCTCACCTCATGGTGCACCGCATGGGTGCACAGGACGGCCGCATGGACTGCACAGCAGCAGGAGAAGGAAGCAGCTTAAAAGGCGACCAGTGCATGATGCAAGCGTGGCATGTCAGGATTCCACGCACCACGCTGGTCCTGGACTGAGCCATCGACGCCATATTGGATGCTTAGCTCCTGAAGCCCCGCCACCGCAGTGGCCACTGTTGCTCACTTCAGCTAAACCCCACACCGCTGGGCATGGGTATCCGCTCTGTGCAAAACACGCCCGATCTGGCACTGCGCAATCTACTAGTCTTTTTAAGCATGCACTAGTCCATTTATACTCGTCGGGGCTTCAGAACCCAGATACATAGCCAGGCTGAACAGCTAGAGGGCTAGAAAAGCCGCGCGGCACTTCTGGAGTGCGCCCTGGGTCAGATGGCGCCATCAGGGTCCGCGCCAGCCGCGTCGGCGGGGGCCGACGACCTCATGCCCTCAGACGAAGACCTGCTCTACGAGGAAGAGCTGCTCCGCAACCCTTATAACCTGAAGATGTGGTGGCGATACATCCAGGCACGCACCGATGCACCTGCAAAGCGGCGATACCTGCTGTATGAGCGGGCATTGAGAGCCCTCCCAGGCAGCTACAAGGTGCGATGCGTCGATGCATGGCATGCGTGGCTTGCATGTGCATGTGCATGCCACAGCCATGCGCTTTCCAGGCAAGCGGCTTCATCAGCCTCTGCCCCATGCACCTCATGCGCAATACCCAGACGCCATGCACCTGACTGCCAGTGCACCTGACTGGCAGTGCCCCCTGCATGCCTTATTCCATGTAGCTTTGGTATGCTTACCTGCGGGAGCGACGGCTGGCCGTGCGCGGCATGTGTGTGGGCAGCCCAGCGTTGGAGGCCCTGAACAACACATATGAGCGGGCAATGGTGTCGATGCATAAGATGCCACGCATCTGGCTTGAATACCTGCAGCTGCTCATGGATCAGAAGCTGGTCACACAAACACGAAGGTGGGAACTGGGAAGCTTATCACAAGGCAGGCAGCGCCAAACAGGCGTGATGGGCGAGGCGCAGCAGCAGTGCACAGGAGCTGCGTCAGCATAGGGTCAGTGCTAAAAGGTGGTGGCTACCAGGGCCCCATTCAGCGATAAATCCGGCACCAGGCATCGCAAGATGGCGGTAGGGGGAGCAGGCAACTTATTTGATGCATAGGCATGCTCTGGGATGCTGGGACAGCATTGGAGCTGGTGTTGACTGCTGTGTGCTCTTCATGTCTGGACCTTGCCTGCAGGACCTTTGACCGTGCCCTCACGTCCCTACCCATCACCCAGCACGACAGAGTGTGGGAGCTGTACCTGGTACGGGGGCAGCAGGGGCAGTGGGCGACGTGTCGGCAGCAGGGCGCGGCGGGGGCTTTTGCAGCAGGGAAGGGAGATCAGTGCTCACAGAAAGGACAGGGAGCAGCAGTTGCCCAGGGAATGGGCAGGGGGATGTTGGGCGACGCGGAAAGGGAGCGGGGACCGTGCCTCTAGCAGGGGCCAAAAGCCACCAATTACAAGGTCAGGGGCGCATCCGACGAAAGTCTGTTGGTCGTGATTGTTGTTCGCTTCACCCTGCACCTGCTTATGGTACTCTGATGTCTTCTGGCCCTGCAGACCTTTATCCGCCAGCCTGGCATGCCTGCAGAGACAGCGGCGCGGGTGTACCGCCGCTACCTCAAGCTGGAGCCCACACATGCAGAGGAGTACATCACGTACCTCAAGATCAAGGTGTGAAGCAGCGGCAGGGGCAGCACGCGGGGACACAGCATATCACATGGCACTGGCAGCCTGGGAGTTTGTGTGCGGTTTTCTGCTGCGCCTCTTCTATGCGTCTATGGTTTGTACTGCCACTGCCACTGCTGCCTGTTGCTGTTGGCATTGGTGCTCAGTGGTTGCATAAGGCAAAGCCATCAGCTGCAGCCGCAATGGTCATTGCTGCCCTGAGCCCTGCTGCACCTTTTACCCTCTCCCTTGCATCTCCCATCCCCATCCGCTGCCAGGAGCGCTGGGGGGACGCTGCACGCAAGCTAGCAGACATCCTGAATGATGACATGTTCAGGTCCTTGGAGGGCAAGAGCAAGCACCAGCTGTGGCTGGAGCTGTGTGACATGATCACCAAGCATCCCAAGGTGCGTGGCTGTTGTTGCAGGGCTTGCGACCAGACCGGCACACACCCACAACGCGCACGCCTTGCAGCGAGTGTGCAGGGTTGCGGGTTCTTGGTTCTGCTGATGAAGGGGCCAGGCGATGTTGTACAATACATGGGTTGTCTCCGAGGATACTTTTCCCTATAGAGCGCTGTCCGAAGCCTGCCAACTTCTCGTATGTGATCCATGGAGACACAGCTGGCTGGTCCCTGCAGCCTGCAAGTTTTCCTTGAGCAGCTTGCCTGATGATGTACTGAGTTCTCCCTCGCCTCCCTTTATGTATGGCAAGGAGGTGTCGGGCATGAAGGTGGACGCGATCTTGAGGGGCGGTATCCGCAAGTTCACCGATGAGGTGCGCAAAGTGTGGCGGGCAGGGTAGGGCAGTGCATGGGCATGGGGTATCAGGGCAGGACACAGGGTGCACGACGCTGCGGTAAAACCGCCACCACAGTGGCAAGGCATGCCACCGCCATGCACCTGCAGGCTGGCTGGTTGGCTCACTGCATCCGCCCCCTTTTCACACCAACACCCCGCACGTGACGTTTCACACTTCACACCTGCAGGTTGGGCGATTGTGGACATCGCTTGCAGACTACTACATCCGGCGTGGCATGTTTGAGAAGGCTCGCGACGTCTACGAGGAGGGTCTCACGTCTGTCATCACCGTGCACGACTTCTCCCTCATCTTTGATGCATACACACAGGTAGGTCTTTGGGAGGTGCTTGGGAGGCAGTGAGGGGCATGGTTTGGTATGAGCAAGGCTGGTGTCTGGGGCAGGGCCACGGGCAGGGGCAGGGCACACCTGGATGACTTCTGGTGAGGCACTTATCATCTCCCCGTATGTGCAGCAGGAGGGTGTGGGGTATAGGAGGATGCATGGAGCGGTATGCAACAGGAGGGTGTGGGGTATAGGAGGATGCATGGAGCGGTATGCAGCAGGACCCACATGTAATTCAACGCCTCTGCTCCAGTGTCAGCGACAAGTGCTGCTGGCGGCTACTGCTTGTGAACCTCGTACGCTTCCACATCAGTCCCTGCATGGTTCACAGATTGCTGCAGATGGTCTTCCTGAGCGGGTTGCCTGTGTTGCCTCCCTGTGCAGTTTGAGGAGAGCCTCATCAGTGCCAAGATGGAGCAGATGGGCGATGAGGAGCCAGACACCAATGGCGAGGAGGGCGGCGATGGGGAGGACTTCCTGCTCACGGACGATGGCCAAGATATCGACCTGAGGTCAGAGGGTGCGGGGCATATGGGAGGCAGTGACCGTGAGGTCAGGGGATAGATAAGGGACATAGGGGTAGACAGGGCAGCAGTGGGGGGTGACCTGATCACAGACGCAGATTAAGACAAGCACAGGTGAGGACTTTATCGCCTTCATCTCACTTGCGCTTTTCAGCAGTGTGTATGGCAGCCTGCAACGCCAGCTGTGCGTTGCTGTATTTTGCAGTTTGCAAGTGGGTTGCCCTGTGTGCAAGCTTTCACAGTCCCCTTCTTCCGCAGGCCCTTCATTGCTGCTCGCTCTACTGTTCTTGTTGCCCTTGCCTGCCTCCAACTGCTCAACTGCTTGCCAGTCGACCAATCACAGCAGTCGCTTTTACAATATTCCATGCCTCAATGCAAAGCTCTTTCCCGCCCGCTCACCTTCACTCTGTCCCCTGCTGCCTGCTCGTCAGGCTGGCGCGGCTTGAGTACCTCATCTCCCGCCGCCCCGAGCTGCTCAACAGCGTGATGCTGCGGCAAAACCCTCACAACGTCGCCGAGTGGCACAAGCGTGTGAAGCTGTTTGAGGGCAACCCCACAAGGCAGATTCTGACGTACACCGAGGTGAGCTTGAAGGGGGGCAGGAGGGGGGTACGTGGCATAAGAGTGGTCAAGCAAGGAAGGCAGGGGCATGCAGTGTAGCAGCAGAGGGGCGAGCACATTGCGTTCTGCTGTTGCTACTGCTGGAGGAGCTGCCAGTTTTCAAGGTGTCGGCTTGGGGGTACCTGTTGACACGCTGTTTGACCGTTTATTGACCAGCTCGCTCCTGTTGCAGTCTCTGCTCATGTGCAGCATCCTGCTTGAGGATGTGGTCTCACACATGTTGTACCTGCAACCCACGGCTCGTGCTCTGCCTGCAGGCGGTGCGCACAGTCGACATCGAGAAGGCGATCGGCAAGCCGCACACGCTGTGGTGCGCATTCGCCAAGTTTTATGAGAAGCACGGCGACATTGCCAACGCCAGGGTGGTGTATGAGAAGGCAATACAGGTGCGTGGCCTGTTGAGGCTTTGCGGAGCAAGTTTGGGTTGGAGGCTGCCTGTTTGTGATTCCGAGGTTGCCGGTGCAAGCGCGGCGCTAGGTTGTTGTCAGGGCGGTGCACAGAGAGGTTCAGGACAGCCTGCTGTTGATGACAGCAGCTGGCTGGGCTTTCGCGCCTTGGCATACACGTTTGCCATTGCAAGGGCGGCGTTTGGGAAGGTGGTTACAACCGCAGGGGGGACGTGGGTTTCTGTCACAATCAAATGACTTGGCTGAACGTTTTTGTTCCTTGCACGCACAGGCCCAGTACAAGTATGTGGACGACCTGGCGCATGTGTGGTGCCAGTGGGCAGAGATGGAGCTGCGCAACCAAAACTTCAAGCGTGCACTGGTGAGAGGGGCCCCAGGGGCAGCTGGTTGAAAGGGTTTTCAGCGCACAAACCTTGGTAACATGCAACGTGGTTGTGTGGCGTGGGCATTTTGCGGTTATGGGCTCATTGTGGTGGTGGTGGTGATGGGCGGGCTGGAAGTGGGGAGGACTGTGCAGCACAGGCACACAGTCCTCTTGCAATGTATGTGCTGCTTGCCAAGTGACAGATCGCTTCTGGTGCTGCTGCACTGCTGCTTCAGCCTATCTGCACTCTGTACTACACCTTTGCACCTCCTCTCCTTTGCATCCTGTCCCTCTCCTCTCCATCCCCTTGCTCAGGACCTGATGCGGCGCGGCACAACCGAGCCTCAGCGGCCCAAGCGACTGAGCCCCGAGGAGGAGCGCGCGCTGCCTGTACAGGAACGCCTGTACCGCTCCCTCAAGCTGTGGGGGCTGTACGTCGACCTGGAGGAGAGCCTGGGCACCGTGGAGAGCACCCGCAGGGTGTACGACAGGATCATGGAGCTGCGCATTGCCACGCCACAGATCGTGCTCAATTATGCGCACTACCTGCAGGTGGGTCCCTGGGGTAGACGGGGGCCGGGCGAGGGTGGCAAGGGGATGGTGCATGGCAGGGCCACAGAAGTGCTTGTTTAATAGTGTGGATCATGCTCAAGTGCACGTACTACCTGCAGGTGGGTCCTGGGGTGAACGAAGGATGCCATGGGGCCGCGGGGGCTGGTGTATGGCTGAGCCATGAAGCTGCTCGTTGCCTCGCTGCGTGTCATTCTCATCTGCCTGCATTACCTGTGGGTGGAGTTGTGGGACTGCAGGCTTAGGGAGCTAGTCATGGAACTGTGTGTTGCCACATCGCAGGTCATGCTTAATTGCATGCACTACCGGCAGGGGAGTTGGTGGTCAGCTTGTACGTGGGGGCTTTATGTGCGGACATGACTCCTGCCTCCTTTCCTCAGGCACAAAATCAGGCTTCCTGCGCATCCCATCCTCAATCCGTTGCCGTTTCCTCCTCCCCTGTCATGCCCCAGGACCACAAGTTCTGGGAGGACTCGTTCAAGGTGTATGAGCGTGCAGTGGCGCTGTTCAAGTACCCCCACGTCAAGGACATCTGGCAGGCGTACCTCAACCACTTTGTGCAGCGGTACGGCGGTACCAAGCTTGAGAGGGCCAGGGACATGTTTGAGCAGGCGCTGTCACAGGTGAGGGGGGAGAGGGGTTGGAGAGAGCGGTGGCAGTACCGCTGCCAGGTGTGCAGAGGGCCGGATTAGGCAGGGGCATGGGTGTGAGGGGTTAGGAATAATTTGGATGGGGAGGGACAGGGTCACGGAAACGTGGGAATGTGGCTGAAGGGCCAGAGGGCCAGAGGCCTGTTGCAGGTTTAGACCCGTAACCGCTGCTGCTGACTTTTGTCTCACCATGTGTTTCCCACTGCTGCAAATGCCCCCTCCCCAATGCTGCCATTTCACCTCCCACCACCCCTCGTGATTGCTGCAAACTCATGCGCCACCACCCCTTCTCACTGCTGCTCCCCGCCTCAGTCGCCGCCCGAGTTTGCCAAGCCCATCTTCCTGCAGTACGCGCTACTGGAGGAGCAGCATGGCCTGGCTAAGCACGCGATGGAGGTGTACTCGCGTGCAGCACGCACTGTGCCCAAGGTGAGGGAGAAGCCTGCGGACGCGAGGGGCTGGTAGCACGTACGCGAGGTATGATATATATTGGCTGAAGTTGAGTGTGTGTGTGTGTGTGGCGGGGGGGTTGGGCCCTTACACGGTGCTGCACCCTGCCCAAGGGTGGTTTGAGAGGGAAGAGTTCGCTGGACTGCTTGCCATGCATGTGTGTGCAGTTGTGTAGATTGGGTCCGCAATTAAGCAGCACACTCTCATTTCAACCTAAGGGCAGTGGGCAAATTTCCACAGCTGTAAATCAGCAGGCAACCAGGTCAGAGGTGCACAAGCAAAGCGGCGACACGCAGAGCTCTCGTTTTCAGCCTGCATTTGTCTTCACCAGCACATTCACCATCGTTGCATCGTTGATCGGCATTGCCACATCCAATGCTGCACCTGCACCTTGAGCCGACCTGCTGCCTCCTCCATGGGCCTCCTTGAGCCCAAACTTCTGCACTTCCTCTACATCCATATGTGACGTTCACACAACCCCACACACCTCCCCACACTTTGCCCCCCGCAGGCGGAGCGCATGTCTGTGTACGACCTGTACCTTGCCAAGGCATCAGAGTTCTTCGGCATCGGCAAGCTGCGTGAGATTTACGAGACGGCGATTGAGGCGCAGCCGCCCGAGGACCTGCCTGACGCGGACGTCAGGGCCATGGGGCTGGCCTACGCACAGCTGGAGCGCAAGCTAGGAGAGGTAAGGGGGATAGAGGGGTCAGGATGGAGGGTGCAAGGGGCAAGGGCGGTTGGGGGCACAGAGGAGAGGGAGAGAGACAGAGACATGAGGCTGGCTTATACACAGCTGGAGGGCAAGTTGGGAGAGGTAAGAGGGGATGGATGGGTAGGAGAGAGTTAAAGCAGAGTGGAGGGTAGACGAGAGGCTGGCCTGCGCACAGCTGAAGTGCAAGCTGACGAGGTCCGTGATTGCAGAAAGTTGTGGTGACGCAGACAGGTCACCTGTCACAGGTGTCTCAGGGAAACACGCCTCAGTCTCCCGCTCTCTTGCTGTGGCTCTTGCTGGCATCCCTTGCCCATTTCGGCCCTAACGTGCATAACCTTTACGAGTCTTGGCACTGACCGGCGCAATTCACCCAACTGCCGCCCATTTGACAACAGGTGGACCGAGCGCGTGCCATCTTCATCCACGTGTCGTCTCTGTGCGACCCGCGCCGCGACAAGGCGTTCTGGGCCGAGTTCAGGGCGTTTGAGGTTGCGAGCGGCAATGAGGACACGTTTCTCGAGATGCTGCGCATACAGAGGTGAGGCGGGCACCACAGCGCATCGGAGTGCTCCCTTGCTCCAGGGGCGCTACGGGGCGAGGCAGTTTAGCAGGGCGGGGGGAGCAGGGGAGTGCGCTTTGCGATTGTGTGGAGGGGTGAGCCAAGAGGTGCACCACAACCTGTCACCTCAAAAGACCATTGCTGAGTCAAGGGTCGACTGTCCTCATTCGTCATCTCGTACCGCTGCACGTGTTTCAACTGCTCTTGATCACAAGTTGCACGGACTGGTTTTCTCACCATACCCTGCAACACCGTTCTCACCCATGTGACAGGTCGGTTGCCGCGAGCTACGCGCACGTGTCGCTCGCAACGACCCTGCAGAACGCCCAGCAGGCCAGTGCCGGTGCCGGCGCGGCAGGCGAGGACGACGCGTCTCGCATGGCGCGCATGGCCGGTGGCCTGGATGCCATGGCAGCGGCAGAGGCAGCTGCCTTGGAGGCAGCCGCCGCCGCCGCCCCCGCAAGGGCACTTCCAGGATTCGTGTCTGCGGGAGTGATTCAGCAGGGCCAGGAGGACAAGGACAAGGCGGCCAAGGTGGCGGAGGAGCGGGCGGCGGCGGCGCTGCGCAACCCCGAGGAAATAGATATTGACATGGGCGACGAGGAGGATGGGGCGGGAGGGGAGGGCGGCATGGGGGCTGAGGGCGAGGGCGAGGATAAGATGGATGTGACGACCAAGGCGGTGCCGTCAGCGGTGTTTGGCTCGCTTGCAGCCAAGGCGGGTGGTGGCGGGCACGACGGGGAGGGCGGCGGCGAGGGCGAGGAGGCATTGGGCGCACTGGAGCGCTTCAAGAAGCGGCGTGTGCAGTAGGCAAGGCAAGGCGGACGTCTGTCGTCGACATTTGCGTTTGGCTGGCGGTTGTGGGCCCCATTTTGAGTTTGTAACTACCGCTTGCGGGCACGGCGGGACGGTGGAACCTGGTCAAGTCTGGCAGCTACATACCTTGGGACTCATGATCTGGCAGTTGTACCTTAAATGTGGCCGGCACGTGCCCACAAAGTTGCAGCAAGGGGAGATGCCAGCAGTGGTGCTGGCGACGAAGGACTACAGCAACATCGACAGTTGATCTATGCTGCAAGGTACTCTAGGTATTGCATGTGAGGGTTGACAGAACAAGTGCTGCCTCACTGAGCTGCTGAGTTAGAGGCTGTGCGCAAATGTACTGCAGAAAAGCTTCTGCTGTAACATGACTGAACGCCAAAATTCAATCTAGCCTCACAGCTTTGTCCTTGCTCCTCTCAATGAGTTGCGCCGCCGCTGAACAGTAAATCATATGTGCGTGTCTGCTGACTGGACATCTTGCAACATACTGCACAAGCATCGTTGTCAGCGTCACCAAGCGCCGCTTGTTACTACTCTGATGCCCCTTGCAGGGTGCGCTTCGCCCGCACATCGCTTCAGGGTCATGTAAAATGCATGCTCATGGCAGTGGCTCCCTTGCGATGCCTGGTCATGCAGGAGTTCTTGGCGCTATGAGCACACAACCAACATGGGAGCAGCTGTCGCTGGGCGTGCAGCAGGCATTCTGGTGCTGACAGGCAATTCCTGTGTACAGCGCGCATGCAAGGCCTGGAGGGACGCCTTTGACGCCGCAAACGACGCGTGAGCTGAAAGCTGAAAAGAGCTGAAAAATCGTGTGACAGGCACGAGCAAAGCCTTGCTCAAAGCACCAGCTGGTGTCAATGTGGTGCTCAACGGAACTCAGTGCACACACACACCTGCCGTCCACCCACACCCATCTTGCAGGCTGTGTTTCAGCCATGTGTCTGACCACAAGCTGGAGGCAGCTGCCACAGCCGCAGCCGCACGGGTCGTCATGAACAGCGCCAGCCTGGCCGCTGTCAGCTTCGTGGACCAAGGGTACGAAACATCCCCCCCTCTCATACTGTCCGACCTGCTAGCAGCCGGACTAGCATCAGGCCTTGCCAGCCGCCTGCGAGAGCTGACCGGCATAAGAGTTCAAGCAGCATGTGCTCTTCAGCAGCTACAGGCGCTGCGGCAGTGCACCAGCCTGACAAATTTGGACATCAGCGGCGGCGACTTGCAGGACTGCCCTGCACTGAACCTGGCAGCTGCGCTTCAGGCGATGCCAGGGCTGACATGCCTACATTTGTGCAGCTGCATTCTGCAGTCCCAGCGCGTTGCCGCTGCCCTCGGTTGAGCGCTGCAGTCCCTGACCCGGCTCCAGCACCTACACCCGGCAAGGTCCCGCCTCGGACAGGCAGGGCTAGCAGCACTGGCGCCAGCGCTGTCCGCTATGCCTGATCTGCAGACGCTCGACGTCTGTGCGACCTCGATGCCAGCATCGGGGCAGGAAGGTGGAAACGCTCTGTGCACATTACTGGGCGCTGCGCCGGGGCTGACGCACTTGGATGTCAGCTTCAGCCGCTTGCAAGACGGGGGCACACCGTTGCTGGCTGCGGTGCTGCGCAGTACGACGCGCTTGCAGACCCTCAACATGTATGGCTCCAACCTTGGTGACGCGGGAATGCTCTCGCTCCAGCCCTCGCAGAGCTGCCCCACCTCCATACACTGGATCTGTGCAGCAATGAGCTTGGGTCAAACGCAGTGTCTATGCTGCGCCTTGTGCTGACAAAGGAGGGTAGCTCCCTGCGCAACCGTTTCAATGGGCCCATTGAACCCGGGTTCAAGATGGAAGGCGCACAGCTCTTGGCGTCAGGTCTCAGCACAGCAGCACAGCTGCAAGGACTCAGCCTTGAGCAAACATGGCTCGGGGGCCAGGGCTGGGTGGCATTGGCACCTGCTCTTAGCTGCCTGGGACAATCTCTGCAGTCGCTACAGCTAGGCCCTGGCAGTTTGGACGATGCTGGGTCTGTCGCCCTGGCTGCAGCATTGCATGCGCTGACAGGGCTTACTCATTTGAAGGTGACGAGCTATCTGCAGTCAACGGCTAAATCGACCATCTCACCTGCTCTGATGGGCATGAGGCGGCTACAGGCGCTGGAAGTGACCGGTACACGGATGAGGCCTCAGGGGACTGCAGCTTTTGCTGCGGCTCTTCGAAGAGCCGCAGCAATGCCTGGAATTCCTGCAATTGCTGGCTCGCTCAAACCCCTCAACCTGACGTCCTGCCGCATAGATGTGGAGGCGGCTGCTACCGCCCTAGCCCCTGCGCTGGCCCAGGCCACAGGCCTTGTCGAACTGCGTTTGGCTAATAATGACCTTGGGGCACAGGGAGTGCAATGGCTGGTGACTGTCTTGGGCGCCCTGCCCCACCTGCGCACAGTAGACCTGTGGTCCTGCAAGATTGGGGTGGAAGGCTGCATGGCCGTTGCACGTGCCCTTAAGGACAGGGACGGCGCGCTTCTGTACCTGGCTTGTAATGGTGTCAACATTCACAGCATTGGAGGCGATGAGCTGCGCAACATGCCAGGCATCAGGATTGTTTTGTAGTCGCAACACATTGTTGGTGCATTGCTGTGTGTCATGTGTCGGCTTTCGTGTTGTGTGCCTGCTGGCATTGAGTTGCCCTGCCCTTGCCGCCTTGCGCCGTGGTGCATGTGATCTTCTCACCGCTCTGTATGCCAGTGGTCACTTGGTTGGATGATGTAATGCCGGACTGCGCATGGAAGCAGCTGCTTCCATCTGCAGGTGGCCGCTGGATGGCTTGTATCAGGCACTTCCAAGGTGATAGAGACACTTTGGCGCATCTGCTGAGCATTGTTGTCTTTCTGCACCACATCTGCAAGGCTGCCTGGTTCCCAACTTCCCTTTTCCTTGCCTCCTGGTTTACGAGGAGTCAATCACAAACGACCCCCTCACGTGCACAGCCCACATCCTTGAACCTCTCCTCCTCCTCCAACTGCCTCCTCCCTTGCTGCCAGCTCACCTGCCTAGCCGACACCTCTGCTTCCCGCACAAACGTCTATGTTCACGCCTGTATTGGTGATACGCTTTAAAATTTGGCTCTAATTCACCAGAATCTTGAGCAACCAACCACCTTACACAGGTGCACACTCCTACAACTTTACTGTGCAAGATCAAGCAAACCAGCAGGGACTGCAGTCAGGAAGGAGGACACGTCAGCACAAAACAACATGCTTTCCCGTTCCTGCTCCATGTGCAGGTAGCGTGCTGGCATACACAACAATAAACAGGAATTTGCATAAAGAATTCGAGCACAATGCCACTAGGAGCAGCACAAAAAATTACGTCAGCGGGATTCAGTCATTGAGCGCCGCGTGCCAAGGGCTTGAACAAAACATGAACGTTTGCGACGCCTGCTATGTACTGCAATTACCAGGCACCACACATACCCTCACAATGACACCAGCAGGCCCTGCAGAGCCGCAGTTTGCGCTGATACCAAGTGCCTCCTGTTCAGCGAATGCGCTCATCGGTAGGCGCTGCGAGCTGGCTGGTAGTACGATGTGTAGCGTGACTCGTGCTCGTCGTCATCGCGCTCACCATCAGCTCGCATGGAGGAGCTCTCCTGGGGGCTTGGGCCCTGGGAGCCGCCGCCACCGCCACCACCGCCACCGCCTGCAAAGCGGAGCGCAAACCAACAAACAAAATAGAAGGCATGGCTTGAGAATAAGATGCGCGTAGCAGCAAGCTGATTACAGCTTTTGATTGCTGTGACTGCGACTCTCCCACGCACCTCCACCGCCGCCACCTCCACCTCCACCGCCGCCTGCACCACCGCCACCTGCGTGCAGTCAACAAGGGCAAGCAACACTATTGTCATTCCACCCAAGTCGCATCAGGCAAATGTGCACGTGTCGCTTGTGGCGTTGCTGCTGGCCAGTGCCAAACAGCAAAATGAATGGCCGTCTACGCAAGAGTCAAGTCTGCAACAATTGATTTACCTTGCAGGTTGTTGAATCCATCCCCTCCATATGTTGTGATGAAGAAGTACAGTCCTGCTGCGGCTAGGTTGGGTGCCACATTGAGCACCACTCGCTCCCAGTTCCAACCGTCGCCGCCACCGCCGCCGCCGCCACCATCCTGTGAACGAGGAGAGCATGGAGCAAGTGGGTTGAACCGCGCTACGGCGGTTGTGTGCCTGAGAGCGTGCCCGACCAAATGCATTCCTCTGGCTGTGTGAGCCCAAAAGCCCACATTGCGACATCAACTCCTTGCCATTCCTCCTGAAGGAGTGTGCATGCAGGGACAGTCGTGCCGATTGCATTGTAAACCCACATTGCCTCGCACAGGCGGCAGCCCAGGAGGTCCAGAGAGCTTTCGCCGTGTGGCACTGTTACCGCTTTGCCTCTCAGCAGCAACAACCACTAGGTTGGCGCGGCGCACCTGCACGCGCAAGCAACGTCAATTGAACACGCACATTGAGAGCCGCCAGCCATGCGTGCAAGCGTCATGGCGTCTGGGCCTCACATGGAGCTGCTGGTGCCACCCACCGTCGGGGGACCGCTGGCTGCAGCCCTGCGGAGACATGGTCGCGCAGAATAGGGCTTCTGCAGCGCTTCCGTGGTCCTGCACCCGCAGGTAGAGGAGCTGGCACGCATGCTGCACTGTGTTCTCAAAATGGAAGGGCCCAGAAGACCTTCCGTGTCGAAATGGTGCTTGAGCAGCGGGAAGTACTCAGCGCGCAAAGTTCGCAATTTGCCTTGGGAACCTGAAGCCAGCTGCGCTCAGCCTGCTTTGGGAAGGCAGGTGTGGGGTGTGAAATGAGTCCCAAGAATTGACTCATTTCACATGAGTGCCCAAGAATTGAGTCTTGAAGGATGCAGGGCTTAAGGTTTCTGGCCATTGTGCTGTGTCTCATCCATGTAGCTGCACATGCATCAATGCCTGCCTCACCGCAGTTGCAGTGTGCCATCGCCCGACTACAGCGCTTCAGTGATGCCAATACCTCAGAGCTTGAGGAGCTCGTGGGTGAGTGCAGTGGGATTTGATATTGAGCAGTCAGTAATCAGGGCTGGGCAATGCATAATACTGTTGTTTTCCCATGCCATGCCACAGCAATTCCCACTGTGAGCGCCTTGCCCCACCACTGGCCGGATTTCACGAGGGCAGCAAGCTGGCTGGTGCAGCGCCTTGAACGCGCCGGTCTGGTGAGCTCGATTTGTGAGAGATGTGCACCCCAGCTGCAGATTGCAGTCACTAGCCTGTAAATGCTCTGCTCAGCAGGATGCGCGTGTAATGGAAACTGAAGGCCCGCAGCCCATGGTATACGCTGAATGGCTGGGCGCTCCAGGCAGGCCAACAGTGCTGGTGTACGGCCACTACGATGGCCAGGTGACCCTTCGCCTGAATGCATGGCAGTGCATGCACTGCTGCTGAGGAGGAACCAAGTGATTGCTGAGGTGCCAGCAAGCAGCCGTGACTGTCCCTGCAGCCTGTGGACTCCTTGAGCGAGTGGCACAGCAAGCCTTTTGAGGTGTCAGTGAGGGATGGCTATGTCTATGGACGAGGCATGGACGACAATTAGGGGCCAGTGCTGATCACCATTCAGGTGAGCTGCAGCGTTTTAGCAGCTGTCTGTCACTTGCAGAAGCAGGCTCAGCTGGCTTGCGCTGAACACATCCTAATTGTGCCATCAGCCGCTTCTGACAACGACATGCCGTCTGCTAGATTGTCCGCCTCAAGCTTCACACTGACACGTACTTCTTGTCCCTTGCTTCAGGCTGTGGAGGCGCTGATGCAGGAGGGAGATGACGGGGAGCAGCAGCCGCGCCTGCCTGTCAACATCAAGTTCCTGCTGGAGGGCCAGGTCAGGGAGGGAAGTGGGGCAGCTTTCGACACGGGGTATTGGCAGGCGCTTGGCTGTTGGCTGTGGGTAACGCGAGCAGGCAGCAGATAGTGGTTAGCTGATGTTTTGCTGTGTGCTCTGTACACAAAGGAGTACATCCTGAGACAGAGCATGAGGAACCCCAACCCGAAGTGAACAAAGTCATAGCTGCCGCCACACTGCCAGGGATTGTGTTTCCCTCGCTGTCTTTTTCTGGCTCCCTGTCTCCAGGAGGAGGTGATGAGCCCCAACTTGAGGCCCTTCCTGCAGCAGCACCGTGACCTCCTGGCTGCTGACCTGGCACTGTCAGCCGATGGCGGCCAGCCCTCTGAAAACCAGGGCGCCATATGCTTGGGCCTGCGCGGCATCGTCAGCATGCAGGTCCAGGTGGTGACCGCGGGCACCGACATGCACAGCGGTCTGAAAGACGGCCGCGTGCCCAACGCCAACCACGTGCTTGCCCAGCTGCTGGCAGGTCTGCGTGACCCCGTGACAGGGCGCGTGCTGGTGGAGGGCTTCTACGAGGGTGTGCAGGAGCCCAGTGGCGCTGACAGGGAAGATGCCGCGCACTTCCCCTTTGACTGAGACAATGAGGCGCAGGTGCTGGGGCTGAGAGGCTTCCACAGAGAACAGGGCTACAGCACACTGGAGCGGCGTTGGCTGGGCCCCACGCTGGAGATGGTGGGCATGCAGGGTAGCTTCACAGGGGAGGGCATCAAGTGATCCCTCGCACCGGGTTCGCAAAGCTGGCTTGCAGGCTGGTGCCTGGTCAGGAGCCGAGGCAGGTGTTTGAGAGGACGAGGGACCACATCCTTGGCGCGGCCCCGGCATACGCTGAGGTGAACGTGACGCAGCTGGGCGGAGGTGCAGTGGCATGGACCTCACCCAGGGACTCGCTGGGCAACAGGGCGGCAGCCAAGGTACTGGAGGAGGTGATGGGTACACCGCAACTGCACCAGCGATGAGTGCGGCAGTTGGGGCATGATGTACCGTTCGACTTGCTCAGCGTTCACGTTGGTAGTTGCACTTGTGAGCAACACAGGCTGATGGTGTTGCTCCACCATCCCTGCGCTGGCTGAGCTGAAGTCTACTCTTGGAGTACTGGCCACAATCTTCGCCTGGGCACTTGGCGAAAACATCCATGCAGCCAATGAGCGGCTCAAGCTCTCCATGTCCATCAAAGGCCGCGAGGCATGGGCGCGCCTGCTGTGGGAGCTTGGTGTGCCCGCCTCTGTTGCAAGCCACGATGAGCTTTGAACTCGCCTGGTTTGACAGTTCAATCAGTTGATGGTGTTGCGCAGACACGTTGGCCGCAAGTTGCTGAGTCAATTGAATTAATTTCACAAACAATTTTGTAAGAAAATGACGATTTATTTTCGCAGGTGACTCGACGAGATTTTCAGTGTGCTGCGCCACTCGCCACGACGCTGCGCTCCGCCGTCCATCGCTTCACGCAACTGCACCTGCAAGCCTCATTGTTCAAGCGCCAAAACGGTGTTGCTCTGCCCAGTCAGCCATTGGCCGGGGCTTCTCAGCGACGGCAGCCACAGCCCTGCGCGATGATGGACGTTGGACGTGCATCTTTCGAGCTGAACGAGGAGGATATTGAAGCTGCGCGTGCCATCGCGGCGCGGTACGCAGAAGGCAGCCATTGCTCGACCAGTCGATCAGTAAAACCAAGCAATCTTGGACGACGCAGCACAACACTAGCCGTGGAAGACAGCCCTGCCTTCTTGGAGTGGCGGGTGAGTAGGTGCAGTTTTGAGCGAAGGGCGTCTGCGTCATCATCACAGAGCCATGGCATGGCCGCAGCCGCAGTCAAGCTGCGTCGCATGCCAGAGCTGGATGCAGGGAGTACATGGTGCCCTATCGGGCCGCACGTCAACATCTCAGTCCACGTTAGCAGCTGGGCGCCGGGATAATAGCACGCACGGCACCATATGCCGCGCAATCAGCGTTGAAGCGCACCAGCACTCACCCATGCATGGCCCCCGAGACGCATGCTAGGGCCAGTCTTGATACATGCGGCACTCTGCATGGTTGCAGGCCAAACACCCGTGCGTGCTTCAGCATTTCCCCGAGTTCATTGCTTGTCTCAAGAATAAGCGGCTCGCTGTGTTTCTGGACTATGACGGTAGGTGAAAACCCTGGATGGGCAACGTCAGTTGGGGGCAGCTGCACCTGGAGTCAGCTGTGGCTGCAGGGCATGAAGCCGTGCGGTGGTGGTCCCTTTGAGTAATCAGCTGCTATACACATGTAGGTAACAAAGATCTACAGGCATCCAGAAGGTGCAGGTTGTGACCACATGTGCTCACCTCCTCATGTTGGATGCATGCACGCCACAGGCACCCTCACGCCAATTGTATCAAACCCAGAGGATGCCATATTGTCACCAGAGGTACGCTCTGCTGCCTCGAATCCGGCATAATTTCATCCAAGCTTCGATTGTCAGCGTGCATGATGACAGGAAGCTTGGCGCCAGCACTGCAGCAGTGGCGGCGTTATTGCCACTGCCTTCCAATCTTCTATCCAAGCTTGCTGAAGCGTATCTTGCCAGTGGATATTTGCAGCCTGCAGCGGCAAGCACCAGGTACCAGCAGCATTCAGCACGTGGGCTGCTTTTACCCGTGGCAACCTCTGCAATGCTTGTCACGCCTCACCTGTGCATAGATGCGGGCGGTCGTGCGCAGCGTGGCGCACCAGTTCCCCACCGCCATCATCAGCGGGCGCGGGCGGGAAAAGGTGCAGAACTTTGTGCAGCTGTCAGAACTGTACTACGCTGGCAGCCATGGCATGGACATAGCAGGGCCAACAGTAAGTGTGGGTGCTGTACGTTACGAACTAGTTGATCCTGGATCTGGTTGACGCCTGGCCTCGGCATGCTGGTTGTTGGGTGACAGAGAGCTTACCTGAATCAGTCTGGTGCCCTGCCTGCAGCTCATTCCAAGCCGAATCCAAAGCAGCAGCAGCAGCAGTCATCCACAGCAGTGGCTCCTCCATGCTGATGCTTCCCATGTGTTCACTGCACATTGCCCACACACAGGACTTGCTAACAGCAGCGCCGGGCTCCGGGCATGACTCGTCGTTCCAGCCTGCAGCACACTTCCGGCCCATGATAGACGAAGTGTACAATGAGCTATGCACGAGGTGAGACTGCTGTCAAGGATGGATGCGTTGCGGACAAGCGCAAGGGTGTCGCTAGGTGGTGAGGTTGGGGAGAACAAGCTGCCGCTGCTCAGGGCGGGGCAGCTGTGCAGCAGGTCATGTCACCAGAGGCCGGCGCAAGGACATGCTGTGTGGGTACATGCAGCAGCTCTTGCTCCTCTTCAGCAATGAGGTCATGCCAACCCAGGTCTGTGCTACTGCACTTGGCTGACGCCTTGGCTCATGCTGCTGTAGGCTAGCGGGCATACCTGGCGCGTATGTGGAGCACAACATCTTCTGCGTGTCCGCGCACTACCGCAACTGCCCTGGCGAGTGCTGGCAGCAGGTGGTGGCAACGGTGGAGGAAGTACTCTCGACAAAGAGCAATGAACTCAAGATCACGCGGGGGCGCAAGGTGGTGGAGATCCGACCCAAGGTGCGCCTGCAAGGAGCTTTGGGGCTGCAAGGGTCGTCGGTGCAGCCCTTAGCTGGAGGCCAGGTGCTGGCCATGTGTTAGCACTGGTGGCTGGCTGGCTGCCTGTCATGTTGCGCCAACCCGGTCCACAGCCTACTGACTTGACTTGCCTTTCACAGTCACTGGCACCTGCTGCATAAGTGTACTCTTGCCTGCCTTGGGTCCCCCTGATCACTTGTCCGCTTCTCACCTGTGCACCGTTTCCTGTCCATTTGCATGCACTATGTGCGTAGGTCAACTGGCACAAAGGCACTGCGCTGGACCACCTGCTGCAGGTGCTGGGCCTCAAGGCGCAGCCTGATGTGGTGGCCATCTACATCGGGGACGACAGGACCGACGAGGATGCGTTCAAAGTGCTGCAGGAAGGACACATAGGTGAGGTCATGCACAGTAGATGCTGCAGCACCTTGCAGGTCATGGTATGGTGTCTCTGAAACGTGTCAGGTTGGGAAGTTAAGCTGATCAATGTCAACGCTTGACAGGTATAGGCCCAGCCAGCTTCAAACGCGAACACCTTGCTCACCATGCACTGGCCATGCCGCTCCTTGCCTGCAGGCTATGGCATTCTGGTGTCCAGCAAGGTGAAGGAGACGGCCGCAAGCTTCACGGTGCGCAACCCCCGTGAGGTGCAGGAGCTGCTGCAGGGCCTGGTGGAGTGGTCGGAGACGCCCGACAATGGCTGGCACAAGCTGTCCAAGCCGCTGAATGGCGGCAACAGCGCTGGCGCGTTCGGGGCGGTGGACGGGGCAACGGCGGCGGGGCCCGGGTGGCAAGTGGGCGGCCCTGGGACAGGGCACGGCGGAGGCGATGATCAGAAGAAGTGGCAGGCGTGGCAACAACAGGTTGCTGCGCAGCAGCAGCAGCAGCAGCATGCTGCGTGATGCATTGTTACAGTAGTGGCTTGAGGAGTGATGAAGCTGGTGATTGGTGGCATTTGGCAGCGAGGACGTGTGTTGATGCGATGTGTGAGGTAGGGGTGTTGAGGAGGGCAGTACGTGTGTTTTACTTGCTGAGGGCATGAGCTGCTTCGTCATGACATGGCAGCTGCTCAACTCCAGGAAGAGACTGCGCTATGATGAACATGTGCAGGTGCCAAGCCTGCACCATGGTGGGCTGCGTCATGTGCTGCCCAGGAGTGTATATCCAGCCATTGCTGCTCCAGGGTTGGTGCTGAGGATGGGATCGTTGCTTTGCCACTCCGCTTCCCAGTGCGCCCACACAACCTGGTGCTGAACCTTGAAACCTTTTTGCCGGCTCTGTGTGGTCGTGATGCAGTTTGCAGACATGGGTCAGCATGTTGGCCACCCAGGTCAACTGTCAGTGTGCATTTGAGCATGCCGCACTCGCCACGGCAGGGGGTGACGCACCCGTTATGCCTTCCAGCAGGCATGGGGCATGTGTCAAAAAGAGTTTGGCGATGCACTGCAGAACAACAATGTGGTTGGACAGTGCAACCCCAACAAGCGTTTGTCAGCACTTGCGCAGATCCGCTGTCTCGTGGTTTTGTTCCCGTGTTGCTCGCTAGAGCGGTCTCTCATCACTGCAATGGATCATGCCTGCATAACACCTGCTGCGGCTGCCCCATGCGGACCCATGACCTGCTCTGTTCATTGCTCACCACGTTCGTTGTGCCAACCCTAGAAAGCTTCTTTGCCGTGATGGCGTTGCCCAGCTGTTCCAAGACATCAGCTTATGATTGCTTGACTACAAGGCACCACGTCAGTCCACAAGTGAGCGTCACTTACGCTTCATGAGAACTTTATTTAGGGCCACAATGTGGCCACCACATGCCGGAGGTCTGAGCCAGAAACAACAGCGTGTACAGACTGCGGTATCATCTTCACCTAAGCAAGTGTCTGTCAAGATACCGTACCATGATTACGGAGCATGTGCGCACGGCAGTCCAAAAAAGTGTTACAAGCAAGCAGCTGTAAACTAGGGCTGTTTGTAACGTGTCTGATCAATGTAGCGCTGCCAGTCTGCACGTTTCTCTGCATAGTTGAGCTGGGGCGCCTGGAAGTTGCCTGACTCATCCTCATACACAGGTTCAAACGGAGTGTCGTTGTCCTCGGCCCTGCGGATGAGGTCTGGGTCGTTTTCTAGCACCTGCCACAGCGAACAGCGGGGTCAGGAGGTAAGGGGCTAACAGTGTAGGCACTCCGAGACCACGGTTGTGCTAATCCTGCTTTCTCTTCTGGTGAGTAGGGGTCCTTTGTGCCCTTGCGGCACGCTACAGACTTTGAAATGGCCTACCTACAAACCTACCTCGATGGGGTCGCGCTTGAGGTAGTACCTGGCAGGAGCAGGCAAGAGCTTGCCTATTTCAGTGCTCAATCCATGTGCACATGGGCAAGTGCTGCCGGCGGTGATGCTGCCAACGCTGCTGCTGGTTCCTAGTACAGAAAGGTCCTGCAGCCCACTTGGTCACACCCTTCCTGCTTACCACTTATTTATTGTCACAACAACAGATAATAAAATCTTAGGCGACAGCAGGGTCGGTACCTCTTCCAGCAGCTTGTCCGGGTTCTTGGCCCTCTCCAACAGCTTCTTCACCTGAATCGTTTTCACCAAAGGACAGGTGAGCAAGGTGCCACCGCTTTTGCATAACGAAGAATGTGCGGAAGTGAGCCTCAAGCAACCTCGGTACTCACCGCTATGGCATCCTTTTCGATGTCTTCAGTACTGCGCAACAGCACTTGTGGCCGTTTTGCTACCACCTGTGGGCAGCGCACCGATGCTGTGAGGCTTGCTGCCGGCAGCTGCGCATGTTAGGGCTCCTGAGCTTACCCGCGACAAGTTCATCGCAGGAAAATGCATCTTGAGCTGCACCAGGCGGGTCGCAACCCCAGGTGCATCGTACAACACCTTGCCCTGCGCATGCATCACAGGTTGTTGGTGGGCCCAGGGAATGCATGCAGCATGCAGCACGTCCTCCACAGCAGCTGGACAAAATGCAAGCAACACCTGCACTGATGACACACCCAGTCAGAGGCCTTCATGGACTCGAGATTGATTTCAAAGGCTGGCGGCCCTGGCAAAAGCGCCTCCAGCTGCGCCAAGCCGTCAGCGAGTGCAGCCTGCTCGAATTTCTGCCCTGCCTGCATGTAGCAGGGCAAGCACAGTCAATCGCAAAGCCTGGGCTGGTGGTCACCATGTGCACATGCATGGATGCGCATGTGTCTGGGTTCTCCTTGCCTTGCCGGAGCTCTCCACAATATCGCGGAGAGCCCGTTGACGGTGCTTTGCTTTCCAGTCCGTGACAATTCCTGGGCTGGGAGCGTTGCTGCACGCGCAGGGGCGAAGCGGCATTCGCTGCCGCACGCATCTCGTCTGCAGCATGAGATGACCTTTTGAACGCAGCATCGCAGCAGGTCGGCAGTCGCCAAATGCGTGCTGCTAAAGTTCTCAAGTTGGGGTTATGAAGTGGGGGATCCCTTGCCAATTCGGTGCAGTCTATAGATGAACAACTGCTTATGGCACCTTTGCTCACCTAGCTGGCTAAGCCTGTAATGACTTTGAAACATTTCACAAACATTCTGTGCTGCTGTTGCGCTGGCATTGAGAACAGGCTCCATGTCACATGGTACATGTGTACTTCCTCGCAGCATCACCCTCCATCAAAACTTGCACAATGGTCATTACATCCTCAACCATGCAGGGGGCAGTCCCACTGCACCATTGTGCTGCAGCCACCCGCTCCAGCCGCACTGACTTGCCAAAACTGGGATACCATCACTAGGATGGGCCCTTGCAACTCCTCCACTCATCCCACTGCCCCTTTCCATGCAACACAGCGGCACAGCCTGCCGCTGCACCTCCAGCGCCTCAGCTGCGCTTCCAGCAGCTGATTGGTCGCCGCACAAACCGAGGCGTATGAGCGCCTGGGTCTACAATGCAGCCACTGCCCGTTTCCGAGATACAGCCATCTGCTGCTGTGCTACAGCCGCAGCAGTCAGCCCCCCATTCATGTGGTGCTGCTGTTACCAAGCGCAACCTGCGCACATGCGCGTATTGCATGCCATTGAGCGAGCAGTTGTTTATCCTCGTATCTTCAGCTGCAGCTTGAGCCACGCAAGCTTACAGCCCTGAACCGCTTGCTGCTGCAAACCGTGTTGGGGGTGTTGCACACTCGTGGTGTTCACTGTGCATGCGAATCTGACCTTACCTGCCCAGCGGTTGTTTACTTCACAGGTTCAACCTCAGTCAGGCCGTAGTTGTTGGTTGTCACACCAGCGTAGTTCTGGTTCTCGAAGCGGACAACAACGGGGTACCTGATGCCGGACTGCACAGTGGCGCATGGGAGAGGGGTGCATCAGACAAGAATTGTGTTCCTTGCAAAACCACTCCCTGTAACAACATCCTCAATTGCCTCTCTGCGCCGCTTGCTAGTGCTCACCTGGTCAACAGACACCACCTTGCCGACCTGGTTGAACCAGTATGACTCGGGGCGCAGGATCTTGACCTGCGGCATGCGATGCGCATGCATCACGGGTCAGTGTCACACGCTGCTGCTAGCGTGCCGGCACATCGCATGGACTGCAACGATGCTCCTGCCTGCTGCTGGCAGAGCCTACGACGCAATTGGCAACGAACGCACCATGCTGCCACGCTTGGGGCCGACCTCTGCCTTCTTGGGAGCGGCAGGGGCGGGAGCGGCGTCCGCCCTGACGACCACGCTGCAGCGCTTGGCTGCACACAGGGCGCAGTCGACAATGGTCAGCGCTTCAGCCTGATACCAATGGCGCTGTGGCTAGACTCGGCAAATCTGTACTGCGCGCTGCGCTGATGGACTTGAGCAGTGTTGCTGGTCCCTGCTTCCAGCTGGCGCCGCGTCTGCTGAGGATCCATGCGAGTTTCCAGACACAGGCCGCCATGTCCTGCGCCTTTCGCTGCAGCAGCTCTCGCTGGCGTTTGGCTGCCATGTGCAAAACTGCTGCTGCTGCCATAGGTGCTGTTTGATGCTTGCTGATCGCCTCCTTCGCAGCTACGCCCTCCTGCGTTGCTATGTACCTGGCGCGGGCCTGCTCAGGTTCAGGCGGGAGCTGGCGCACAGAGAGGCCATGGTCGTGCAGGGGCTGGAGAATACGCAACTGCTGTCGCTACTGGGCGTTCCCAGGCCCGCCCCAGCAAAGCCCTGAACCCCATCTGTGCAGGGGAACGCAGACCGACACCGTCGAGTTTTCAAGCAACCTGCGTTCCCCATGCAACGTGAGGGTTGCGTTATGTTACTTGCTACGCTGCTGCCGCTGGCACGTGTTGTTCCCTCAGCCTGGGTGACAGCCAGCTTTTGAGTTGTGCCCACGGCTGTCACACTCATCAGCAGGCCAGCTGCAGCTGGAGGGGCTCGATGGCTGAAACAACATCATCCATGACAGTGCAACAAGTGCATGCACACCTGCACACATACCAAACCCAGCCATGCCATGTCTGATGCTGATGCACAGCAGTGTGTTGTGCGAATAGCACACCAGAACCTTCAATGTCTGCATGAATAGCTGCACGGCTGTTGGGAGCCAGCACACGCTGAACGCAGCATATTACTGCTGGCAAGCCACATCTGTTGGGCAACCACATGCTTGCAGCAGGCTCAACAGAAACACGGCATGCCTAGCTCAGCACATCATAACACCATGAGAACCCTGGAAGGGCAGGAAAGGACTGGCTATTCAGTCCAGTGTGGTGGGGCAAAAATGCTGTCACAGCACTGCTGTGCCCCGCGATGGGCTTACTGGCAGAAGGGTCATGACATGGACTCCATGTACACTGCATTATTGTAACACCATACGCAAGGGCTGCACCCAGTCATGGCTGCAAGTTGCCTGCAACCTGGTGTCACGCTGAGACGCAAGGCGAATGGGTCTGTGACTCACAAGTTGGCAGGCGGAAATGGCACCAGATGCAGTTGTTGGGCGCCGCCGTGCATGAGCTGTCTTGATGAAAGCCGGCCCTGCCAGCAGCCTCACCGTCGGCTGCTGCAGCTGTGTGTGCCTGCTGCGACAAGCAGCTGCATCCTTTCTGGTCCAAAGGCCGCTGCGCATGTGGTTGATCTGACAGCGGTTCATCTCTTACTACTAATGCAAAAGCCTTGCACGAAGTGACAGGCTTAGGTGCTCAATGAAACTGCTCATTTCAATGACAATAGGACAATTCCAAACGCAGGAGTGTGAGCTGGCTTCAAACTTGCAAATTCGCCGGCACCCAACACGCACATGGCTGGTGCTGCAAGAGGCGCTGGAGCGCGCAGCTGCAGCAGCTATCGGTCGCTGGTAGCAGCTGTTAGTGGCTGTTAGCTGGCCCTTGAAGAACGGCACTGCCCAGCCGCGTTCTGACGGCAGGTTGAACGTGCTGCCCAGCATCAGAGCGCCATTACTTGAAGCTGAGCGAGTGGACACAGCGACGCAGCGATGTTTTACTCGTCGCAAATTCTGGCGCGCAAAGGGCCGCTGGGCGTCGTGTGGATGGCCGCGCACCTCGACGGCCAGCTGAAGCGCAGCCAGGTGTGTAGGAACGCCGGCAGCATGATGCGCCATGAGCGCACTTGCGACGAGGGAGGGAACTGGTGTTCACATGTGCATTCATGCACCGGTCAACCCATCTTTGTAACCAAGCATCACACTGCCATGCATGCAGGTCTTTGACATGAGCATCCCGAGCACCGTGGAGGCGCTGCTGAGCCCCGACGCACCCCTTGCACTGCGCCTGACGGGCCAGTTGCTGCTGGGCGTGGTGCGGATATTCGCCCGCAAAGTCAATTACCTCCACCAGGTGAGGTGACATTGAATGTTCGGCCTCTCTTGAGCAAAACTCCTCAACAAGCAGCAGATTGCAGATGACAGTCTCGCCGCTGTCATGTCAAGCAGCTGACATGGTTTTCCTCCATGCAGCCCTAAACCTTACCCAGCACATGCTAATGCAGCCTCTGACATCAAATTCATCCCATACATGCGCCCCACACCACTTGCGGGTGCCAGGACTGCAATGAAGCTTTGACCAAAATCAGAGTGGCGTTCCGCATCTCCAATCTGGAGCTGGCACCCGAGAATGCTGTCGCCCAAGCTGCAGCCATCACACTCCCAGACAATGCACTCGATGACTTTGCCCTTTTTGTGGGTCCAGGCGACCCTGTTGCCAGCCAGGGCATGGAGTGGCAGTTTGGAGGGCCCTCGTACTCGACCGGCATAGGGGCGGCTGCTGGTTTTGATGGCCAGGGCCTTTCTGACATGATTGACGTGGAGTTTGATGTTCTGGGCCTGAGCTTGCAAGGTGAGCTTGTGACAGCGGGATGACAGTGGGTCATGGCTCCGTGTCAGACAGAGGACAAGAAGTAACAAGCAGGGGGGCATGAAGGTGCATCTAGGCAGAGGCAGCGACCACGCATGTAACAGCTCCTTCGCCCTCGGCGCTTGTGGGGGGGGATCTGGCAATGTATTGCACTACTTTGTGATATGCTGTGAGGCGTGGCATGCTGCAGGTGATGTGCTCCTACGGCAGGCGTCCATGACTGCCAACGCTCGGCGCCGTTCCTCTGTCCCTGGCCGTCTTGCGGAAGTGGATGCACAGCGCAGCGGTGGATTTGGCATGTTGCGACGCAACAGCCTGGCACCCCTGTCCCAGAGCCAGCCTTTGCAGCGTGGCGGTCTGCTGGACGAGGATGAGATGTTTGAGGACATTGAGGGAGGTAAGGAAGCCAGGGGCGGCAAGTATGCTTGCTACTGTACATGCGCTAGCCGGAAAGCATCGTTGTGCACCGTTTGGTCCATGTGTTGCGCAATGCATGTCCTGCCTGTAATACTGTCTCATCATCGTTGCCGCTGCAGACTTCCTCCATGATTTGGGCGACATTGAGGTTGAGCAGCTGCGAGCAGCGTCTGTCCAGGGCCCCATGGCTGGTGACATCCTTGCGGGGCTGCGTGGTCACGCTTCTGGTCCCAGTGGCGAAGCCATCGGACCCTCCGCAGGCACTGCAGACACACCCCAGGGGCAGCCCAGTGGCGGGGTGGGGCGGGCTGCCCAGCGGGGCCGGGCATCGGAGCTGGGCTCCCTGGGGTCTCCTGAAGAGCTTGGGGACAAGCCGATGGGGCTGAGGACGGTTGCGGCAAGGCGGCTGCCACTGGCAGGCAGCCCTGAAGGGGGCAACGGCGCGACACCTGGGCGATCTAGCGCTGGCGAGGTGAGGCAGCGGGGTTGCAGGGTGGATGTGAGGGATTGCTTCCGGCTGGCAAGCATGCCCCGCATATCATGGTCAGGTGACCACTTGCACCTGACCAGAAGCCCTGCTCCATTGTCGCAATCCATGCACGTCCATCCACTGCAGGTTGGCCTTGAGCTGGAATTTGAGGACTGGGCCCCAGGCTCAACTACTCACAACCAGCAGCGGCCTGCGCAGGGGCGACCTGCATCTGGCTCCCAACCACTTTCTCTTGGAGGCACCCAGTTTGAGGCACTCCTACCAGCGCACATTCCTCGTAGCTCTCCGTTGGTTTCTTGTCATGCAGGCGAGACAGCCGAGGGCATGGATGTGGATGGGGTGGAGGGACAGGTTGCTGCCCTGGCGCTGCAGACGGCGCCTGCAGCAGTAGACAGCGGGGGGGCTGAGGTAGGCTTGGCAGCACGTGCCGACGCACAGCTGCAAGTGCAACAGCAGCTGGGGCCAGGTCCGATGAGAACAAGACTGAGGTCAGCAGCTGCCACGCCAGCCGCTGCTGCAACAGTTGCAGCCCTGACGCCCATGACCCTGGCCCCAGGAGCAGCAGCGAAGGGCGGGGCTGCAGTCAAGCCAGCAGCGGGAGTGGACGTTGCAGCACGCAGAGGGCGCGCCGGGCTCAAGTCCAACATCGCCCGCCATGCACCGCAAGTAAGTGCAACACAGCTGCATAGCGTAATGGCGCTAGCTCTGCAGTACGTAAATATCAGACATAAACACGCATGTAGCAACCGCAACCCGCCGCCAGCTAAGCTGCGTTGGGAGGCAGCACAGACAGACTAAGTGTGAGGTATTTGTGTTGTGCAGGTGGATGCCCGAGGCAATGCAGGCACGCTGATGGCGATGAGCAAGATGAGGGCGCTGCTGAACGACCGTGCACCGCTGCTCGGCAACAGGCGGGCGCGCTGGCAGCGGCAGCAGCAGAAGCGTCACCTGCAGCACCTAGCTGACGCAGGTATGTTGCCACTGGGGCACAAGTAGCAGGGGTGAAGGGGAGAAGGGGGAAAGGAATGGGTAGCATTTTTGGTGGCCAGGTCCACAGTACTGAGACAAGGCGCAGACGCCTTGAGCTGGCGGCTGACCCGAAAGGCAAACCTTGCACTGCTGCTGCATTACTGCAACCAAACACTTTCTTCCCACTCCTGGTCTGCGCCATCTCGTTGTGCATGCATTGTTGCAGCTGCAGGCCCTGTCCTTCATCGTGGCTTCATGTCAGCGGTCATTGACTTAGAGGCCCCGCACTCAGGACAAGCTCCCAGCCATGCAGTGCCAGCGCGACCACTGGCCCTGCTGGTCCAAGCAGCCACAGGCAGAGTGCTGCCGGCCGGCGCTGTGGAGGAAGCTGCGGGGAGCTTCCTGGCCATCGGGGCAGACATGGAGGCCTTTGCTGAGGCCATTGCCCCCTTCAGCCCTGCCCCCAGGATGACCCCTGGAGTTGGTAAGCAGGGTGGTGTGGCTGGGGCAGGTTCTCCAGCACCTGTCGGCTGGGAGGCGGCTGGCTTAAGGCGCAGCGGCCGCCTGGCGAGTGCCCCTGCACCAGCAGTCGCCCTTGCCCAGGCTGCTCAGCAGGGTAATGACAACTGTGCGGTGGCTGGAGCAGGGCCAGAGGCAGCAGTCCCATTCAGTGCCCCATATGGCGCTGCACAGGCCGACGGTGCCCCCTCAGGCAGGGTATCCCTAGCGGTAACTCCTGGCACAGGCCTGGGTACTGATGGGATGCCATGGGCAGATGTTGGGATGCCTGACACAGGAAGTGCCTTTCCCATGGCTGCTCCTCCTTCGGGCAGCGAGGTCAGGGATGTGGAGGGCCTTGAGCTCAGGCTAGGTTCGGGGCTTGCTTCAATCGAGGGCAGTACAGGCCTCCTCGACAGGCCAACCCAAGGGGGCAGTGCACAGCTGGACGTGGTGTTTGCAACACAGGGCACCATGCTGGGCCAAGCCAGCGCTGTGGCAGGATGCGGGTTGGGGCTGGCATCAGTTGGCGTTGCTGAGCAGGGCAGCAGGGCCTGCAGGGGGCAGGGCAGGAGCATAGGCGTTGCTGGGTCGAGAAAAGAGAACCAGCCGCCTGTTGCTTCCCAGGCAGGCGCTCTTGCCATTGCCACGGTTTGTGCAGCGGGTGAGAACAGCCAGGGCGGGGCGCTTGCACCTTTGGGCAACAGAACCAATGACCTTGGGAGCCCTCTGCTCAGCCAGTTGGGAGGCAATGACGAGTCCTCGTTGAAGAAGCGGCAGCGGCTGGATGCCCTGGGCACAGCTGCTCCCGGCAGCGCTGCTTGCGCAGCAGCTGGGGCGCGTGCGGTGGAGGTGGGCAGGTCGCCGCTGGGCCAACGGAGCACCAGCGAAGCGGCAGCAGAGCGGGGCGACACACTGCCTAGGTCTGGAGCAACACCAGGGCTCAACTTGGGCCTGGGCAGCCAGCAGGTGGAGCATGCATCTGTGGATGACGAGCTGATGCACTCGGCGCCAATGCACCTGGACTGGGAGCCCGCAAGCCAGGAGCAGCAAGGGAGTGGCGCTCGCCAGGGCTCTGCAGTACAGCTGGGTGCAGCTGCTGCACAGCAGGGTACACCTGGTTCCGCGCAGCGACGAGGCAGCCAGCGGGCGGCAGGGGGCCAGGCGCTCGCTGCGACACCCTCCAGGGCCGGTGCACTTATGCCACCAGCAGAAGGCACTCCGACTGCTGACTTGCTGCTGGGCCTGTCTCCTGCAGCCTCTGATATGGGCCTCGGCCTTGCCAGTGCATACAAAGGTAAACAGCTGCATTCGAGGCATTTGTCTGCTCAGACTGCGTCACTTGGCATGAAAAGCGATGTACATCATCCTGTCCATGCATCCAAGCAGTCAGGCTCCTCAGTGCATCAACTGCGCTGTCTAGCTGCTCTGCTCTCATGCCAGCAATGCCTGCCCCCCTGCACTCACTGTTGCAGGCGCTCCCCGACGCTCCTCCGTGTACCCTGGTGACGGTTCAGGCTCCGGCCTCCTCCTCGCCTCGGGCTCGGCCTCTGCCGATGATGGCCCGCAAGGCAGCAGTCAAGTGGCAGCCCTCACCAAGGCAGCAGGCAGCGTACTTGACAGGGTGGCACGTGCAGCCTTGGCCAAGCTGCCCGAGAGTGAGTGTGTGGCTCAGGGTTGTCAGTGGTGGTACAGGGAGGCGCTGGTGACACGCGCCTGCCGTACTGCTGTCCATGAAGCCAGATGCTGAGGGGCATCAGTTGATCAGTGGTTGTTCGGGGGACAGCAGCACGCTGCCCTACAACCCTAAGGCTAGAGCACTGAAGAAAGTGTTTTGTCTGTGCGCTCCCAACGACTGTTGCTGCAGGCGTCTGCAGCATGGCGCTATCACAGGCTGAGACTGGCTTGCTAACCCAGGAGGCTGCCACACAGCTCACACAGGCGCGACTCAGCATGCAGCAGCTGGCGCAGGGCAGCAGTAGGCTGCAGGCATGCAGGTGGGTGGATGCACTTTTGCAGAAGCAGAAGCCCTGGCATGGGTTGCGCTTGCGTGTGACTTGCCTTATGATGCTTCAAGCAAGACCTGCAGTCAGCCAAGGTGTTACATTGCTACCAGCGCCGATTTTCAATGCGCATCCGCTCCTTTTACTTCACGTGTACTGCTGTCCTGCTATGTCAACGTGCAGGTGGTTTTCAGAGCTGCTGCTGCTCAAGACACGGGGCCTTGTGCAGCTACAGCAAGGTGGTGCATACGATGACGTTGAAGTTGGGCTCACGCAGCCGGGAGTGGCAGCTACAGCCTCTCAGCTGCTGACCACTATGTTGACTCAAAGCCAATAGTGAGCATTGTGGCTTGAGGAGCCAAGCCAAGCGGCTGCATGGCACTCGCCCGTCACTACCCCTGCGCTGCTTACCTGAGAGGCAGCTGGCTGCAACATTCCCGCCACATGCCAAAGCTGGCGCAACTTGATGGGGCATACCCCTGACAGGTTCTCTAGTTGCAGGGCTGATTGACACTGGGTGTTTGAATGTCCATATCAGGCATGTTGATGTTGCTTATTGCGCTGCTTTTGCAGTATTGTTGTTGCTTGGAGTTGCCAACTGAGCAAACAGTCATGCAATTGACATTCTCCCTTGTTCTTGACTGTTCCACTGTATTGTAGATGGGTAGGTTGTGCAGTGCAGGCGGAGAGCATTACAAATCACAAAATCTCCCCGTGCAATCAGAAAATCCCATCGCGTTATCATCACTTGCTCACTCAATATGCTAGGTTTCTAGGGCAACAACTTGCCTCAGGATATGACATCCATACACTCATCGGTCACACCACAAGCGTCACTCAGCAGAAAGCAAGCTTAACTCAGCGGCGTGGCCAGTCGTAGGAGTCGAACGTTCGCCGCACCTCCCTGCATAGCACACACAAGGTGAAGCACGAGCAGCTCTTATGGCATGATCGAGCATTTGTGCTATGAACCGTCGTTGGAAGGCAGCTTGGGCTGGTGAGCAGTTGAGGACAGTGCGCGTCTACAGCTGCAGCATTGAAGTCATTTGGCGACTTCCACAGCAAGCCAGGGGTGCAGCTGCAGTCACACAATCACCATTGACGAGCTTGCTCGCACCTTGCATGACGCTCGATCACAGGTGTAATCTCCCTCTCCAGGCTGCCTACCAGGCGCCGCCCATCAGACTCCAGCTGCCTCACGGCCTGCAGTCGGGGCGCTTGCTCATCCAAGTTGCGCCTCACCTGCCTGCGAGGGGATGTACAATATGTGTGTGGTGTGCAGTGGTCTTACAGCAAGCTTGCCTGGCTGGAGTGCTCGCCAGCTGCTTCTACCAGGCATCCTCCTGGCACAGGTGCATCATGACAGGCAGGCAGTACCCTTGTTATAGCTAGGTTGTAATCCCACCTTATCTGGCCCTCCACCTCCCGGCTGACAGTGTTGATGCCTTCTGAGATGGGTCGGCGTGCGGCTAGCAGGTCGCCTTCGCCATCCACAATGCCGTATGTGATGGCTGCACCCAGCGCTGGCCCCACCACAATTGTCGGAAACAGGTCTGCGTCATGGGCACAGGTTTAGTAGCGCAGCCAGCGACCCACGCAGTGCCACACAAGTCATGTCAACATCCGTTAGCACATGCATGGGCTGCAACCTACCAAGGATTGGGCGAGCAATCATGCCCACTACAGGGATTTTCCGGATGATGCGCTTCACCAGGTGCACAGCCAAGAAGCCCAGAGCCATGCCTGGACCATACCTTGCATTGTGAGCGGGAAAAGGACACACACATGAGCGCAACACTTTGCAGTGCAGAAGAAGTCCATCGTTGCACAGCATGGAGTTTCAGGTGGATGACCAGAGCCTGTTGCAATAGCTGTGCACACTGCTCCTGTATGCTGTCAACATCAAGGCAAGGCAACGCACTTGCGCAAGAAAGCTTTCGTCTCAGAGTACTCCTCGTTCTGTTGCCGATGCTTGCTGTGCCGGCCAAACACCCCCCCGCGGTTGGTGGTCCTGCGGGCCGTGGGTAAGGGCCACGAGGCTGGGCCTACAGGTGCGCTAGGCAGCGGCCACGTTGCGTCGCGCATGGCAACGTCGCAGCTGATTGGCACAACCGCGCAGACAAGGCTCAAGGCTCTTCCCCACACGAGAAATTAGCAGGAAGGTTGCTGTGCCGAGTTGTAGGCAGAGACTTCAGGTTCTGCAGGGTGCAGGGAGTCGTCAGCGATTACACGCACACAAGATGCACCAGAAGAAGAACCAGACATGACCACAGAAACAAAACCGATAGGGGCGCCTAGGCACGAGAATCATTGTGAAGGCTGCATGTCAATATGAATGGCGATCTCTACGAGGCTGCCAAAACATCCATGCAGGGTGCGCTCTCGTACAAATGGGCCTGCACACGCACGCATGTGCAGGCGCCGCAGCACCTAACCCAATGGCACAAGGGACCAGAGAAAATCACTCGTCGCAGGTCGTCAACCAAAATCTGCTGCTTGCTTCAACGCAACACAAAAACCACACACAAACAAGGGTGTTTGCACCCAGCTGCTCGGCACACGCTGCTCAGGCCAGCCCAACAGCAGCATGGCCAGCGCCCCGATGCGCTGCTACAGCATATGCATGACAGGCGCAATAAACGCCCGCCGCCTCATGCCTTGCGCGCACCCGCAGCGCATGCAGGCAGCCTGCAGCAGCTGCCCAGCCTCCCTGCAAGGCCGATCAAAGGTGCTGGCACACTGGTGCCAAAACCCAGAGCAAGACAACGTACACAAGGTAGAGTAAAAAGATCCCGAGGAGGCCAGATGGGCACCGGCAGAGTGCACCAGCTCGCACTCGCTTGCCAGCCGATGTGGCACCACACCCATCCAAACAACCACGCACGCTCAGACTGCATCCTGCCACCGGCAACATGGCCGAGCCCTGCAACAGGGCATCGGGAAAACCACGAGCCGGCTGCTGATGCAAGAATTGAGAGCATGCAAGAGAGAGGGAGAGGTGCAAAACGTGACGCCACCGCCTTTCGCAGCATTGGTGCGGGAAGCTGAGCGGCCTCACAGCAGCTTTGAGCTGAAGCTCGGAACCCGATGCAATGACTAAGAGCTACCTGGTAGGAGAGGGTGGTGAAGTGCATCGCACGTCGCACAGCACGACCCCGCATGCGGCCTGCGCGTCCGCCTGCGCGATGAGGCGTCAAGCTAAGCCTCACAAAGCCCAGATCTGCCCTGGAAGCCCCCTGCTGCCCGTGAACAAGGGAAACGCCATGGCCCCCTCGCCAGCACACAGGCGCAGGAGCCATGCTTTGCCTCAGTCCACGAACGGCAGGCGGGCAAGGCATCATGCAGGCAGCAGCTGCAAATGGTGGCAGCGCTGCTTGTGCTTTGGCAGCTGACAGCAAGAGCGGCGGGATAATGCGCAGCCATTGGCCTTGCAGTGGGAGATGGAAATGCCACTTCGCCATTGGACGCACTCCTCGCATGTCTCAAGGGACCATACATGATGTATGATACATTCCTGATGACTTCAAAGAAACTCAGGGAGCTCAAAATCATCGCTTCCCCAGGAGGCGTCGCTGCTCTGGTGGTGGTGGTGGAAAGCCTTGCCCCGCCACTGCGCCTGTCCCTGCCCCCGCCCCTGCGCCTGTCCCTGCCCGTGCCTCTGCTGCTGCTGCTGCTGCTGCTGCTGCTGCTGAGCCCCAGGCCTGCTAGAGGCACTGGCATCAGGTGTTCTCCAAAGCGTGGGCGACAGAGGCGGCCTGTGGGCAGCTGTGATGATGTTACCAGCCGCAGCAGCCATGGATGCTGTGCCAGAAACTCCGGCGAAGCTAAGGCCCAACGCCTGCATGGCCTGCATGGTGGTCAGTGCCATGGGCGCAGCGCCGGGAGTGCTGCTGGCCAAAGCACCGAGGCTTGTGCCAGCAGTCGACCCTGCGTTGACGCTCCAGCTGCTGCCAGGCAGGGGTGTGATCAGCAGTGGCGACCCGGGCAGCCCTAGGCTGCTGCCCCTGCTGAAGGCTTGACCAAACGCAGATCCGCTGGTTCCCAGCACGCCACCAGCCGCGCCACTAGTGCCGCTGCCGCCGCCTGCAGCCGCGGGGATGCCAACGGGCTGCGAGGCAGAGGGTCCCCGAGAGCTGGGGGACTGGGTCGTTGCCGGCTGCAGCCAGTGGGTGAGGCTGCCACTCACAACAGCACTGCCTGCCAGGCCAGCGCGGCTGCTGCTAGCCTTGCTGGTGGTACTGCATGCAGCAGCGGCAGACGTGCCACAGCCATTACCATCAGCTGAACTGCCGTCAGTTGGATGAACCCCAGACTCCTGTGTAGCACTGGGCGCTACACCGCTGCCTGCACCGCCGCCCGATGCAGGGCCGCCGCTGCTGCCGTGCAGGATCCCAAGCGTCAGCATGTCACCCTCATCGTCTGACATGTCAAGCATGGCTGAGATGTCACCGCAGGTAGGCAGCTCGCTGTCGCAGTCAAAGCCGTTGTTGCTGTCGGGCTGGTGGCTGAAGAAGGACGCAAACAGCGCTGCCGGCGTGGGTGTCAGGTCAGCCGGGACAGAGGCGCCAAGCGGGGCAGCATTGCCCTGTCCAAGAGTGGCCTCAGAGACCCAGGAAGGCAAGGCCACAGAACCCAGGCCGCAGCTCTGGCCCAACATTGGCTGGGCAAGTGAGGCGAGGAGCGAGGCGTTTGACGGTGCGCCAGGGAAGAAGACATTGCCGGGCGCTGCAGCTGCTGCTGCTGTCGTGGCTGCTGATGGCGACCGCAGCGAGCACGTTGCTGCGAGGCTGAGGGCAACGTCCAGCAGCGCATCGTCATCATGTGGCGTGCTGCTGCCACTTGTGCACGTCGCAGCACCACCGCCAGAGCCACTGCGCCCAAGGCCTTGCTGGGCCGCCGCTGCCGCCGCTGCAGCAGCAGCGGCAGCAGTCTTGGCGATCGGCGCATCAGCGCCGCTGGCGTAGGATGCCGCTGCCGCCGCCGCAGCAGCAGCAGCCTGTGACGCGGTGAGGGCTGTCGCCTCCTTGCCAGGTGCTGCATTGTCACTCGCCGCACTGGCCGCACTGGCCACAACAGCGGGCTTAGGTGCCTTGATCGCCAACACGTCTGTCTCCACAACCAATGCTGAACGCGCAGCAGTGCTGCCCAGCACAGCACTGGTCGCGGTGTCCACGCTGGCAACTCCCGCACTGGCTGCACCCTGGCTCCTGCGCCCCTTGATCCTGGTGCTAGCGGAGAGGCTGGGGTCTGGCGCCGCCGCATTCCCTGCCGTTGCCAGCCGAGCAACCTCATAGCCAGCAGAGCAGGCAGCAGACAAGTCGGGCAGCACGGGAGCAGCAGTGGCAACACTGTCGGTGCCACTGCTGCTGCCATTCGTGGTGCCCGTGTTGGTGCGGCGCGAGGCTGCTGCAGTGGCATGGGCGGTTGACAGGTGTTGCGATGATGATGATGATGATGATGATGAAGGATTTGCACCCGCCATGGACTGCAGCACCGCCAGAACCACATCCTGGCTTAGCCCTACAGCCAGCATGTGCGAGACGAACCTGTGACACAGTACAAGGGCAGCGCAGGCAGGTGAGGTTAGCTTTGGCACACGCTTTGCAAACCCCAGGAGCCTGAGAACGGGTGAAAATGCTCACGTGCCTTTATGTGCGTGCAAACAATCCAGGATGTTCATAACAGCTTGTTCTGCTTGCGGACATAAACCACATACCTGAGCCTCTCGGCCGCAACCGCACGCTCCGTCTCCTCTTGCGCATGCACCACTGCTGCCTGCATGACTGCCTGCATCATCGCTCGGTGCTGTGCGTCGCTGTCTGCTATGCGGCGCTCTGCGTCAGAGCCAGCCGTTGCAGCAGCAGCAGCGGCGATGGCAGTCACCGGCACCTGTGCCGTCCTGGTCGCTGTGGTGACGGTAACAGGAGATGCCAGCAGTTCCGTTGCCTCGTTTTCATCAGCGTTGGACGCGCTGTTACTGCCCGCGGACTGCTGCTGCTGGGGCCCCTGTGACTCAGATCCAGATGGGGCGGCAACAGCAGCATCGGCGCTTGCAGCAGCAGAGGCTGCTGCGGTGACCGCTGACGCAGCCTGAAGGGCCTCCGTTTCGTGGCGGAACTGCAACAGCTCCGCTGCAGTGTTGGCAGGCAGCGCTGCTTCTGGCCGCTGCTGCGCCTGCTCCTGCGGCTCTGTGACGCATGTGGACAGCTCTGCCGTCGATGGCTCTGCTGCAACCTGCTTTGAAACGGGCGCAGCTGCCGCGCTCACTCCTGCAGCCTCAGTAGCGGCCACAGCCGGCTCAACAACTGCGGGCGCAGCAGGCTTGCGAGTGGTTGCGCCCAGGGAGGCCGTCGCTGCAACAAGCTGGCTACGGGTAGTTGACTTGCTGGCCCAGGTGGATGACGCAGGCAGGTTGGACAGCACGAATGTAGTCTTATTGGCCTGTGCCGCAGGCTTTGTCGGCTTGGAGGACTGCTGAGAGCTTGCAGCCGTAATGCCCAGGCACGACCCCACCTCTCCCGCAGCCACGCCTGTGGCTGGATGCTGAGAGAACGATGCAGCAGGGGCATGAGCAGCAGCAGCGGCGGCGGTGCTGTTGACGCTGACGCCGGTGATGTGCTCCGTCATCGACAGGCGACGATGCCAGACGTTGCCCACAGGGGCAGTACTGGCATGGCAGCCGCCGCCAGCGCCACCAGCTGTGTGGGACAGCACCATAGTGCTCACATGAGCGTAGTGGTTGCTGCCCGCTACGCTTCCTGCAGGGGCCGATTCGCTGCTACCCAGGCTGCTGAGGGAGTGGCCAGAGCCGCAGCGCTTGGGCTTCAAGGCCACAGGCGGTAGAGCGCAAGCCGCACCACTGTGGCACGCTGCTGCGCCTGCTGAAGCCAGGGCTGCGGTGCTCGCCATGGTCGAGACACCGCTGCAAGCATGGGAGTGGCGTCCGATGGAGATGTCCAGGGAGCGGCGAGATGCTGGCATCGCAGCCGAGGAGGGGGTACCAACGGGATTGAGCCTGGATACACGGCTGCTCGGGGCAGCTGCGGTGGGCATGCCAGATGTGCTGTGCTGGCTGTTGCTGCTGCTGCTGCTGCTCGTAGCATGGTGCGTCAGTGGCACTGCGCAGGTGGCAGAGCCATAGTTGGTGGTAGTGACAGCAAAGGCAGCATTGTCAGGGGCTGAGGCCTTGCGGTTTGGCTTAACGCCAACCACCTGCCATGCACCCTGGTCCGGTAGCTGCTGCTGCTGCTGCTGCTGCTGCTGCTGCTTCCACGCATTGATCAACTGCCGCAGCTGCTGTGGCTGCTCTGCCACATTGCTGCTGCTTGCCTGCTGCTGCGCTGCTTCCGCAACCTGCTCACCGCAAGCGGCGCTGTTGCTGCCGGCAGCCTGAGCAGCGACGTCTATCTTGCATGTTGCGAGCTGCTCGTGCGCCACTTGCTGCTTTGGAGCGCTTGCCATTTGAAACTGGACAGGCTCTGCCCTGCAGTGAATCTCATCCTCAAGGGCAGCAGTTGGCACCCCTGACCCAGTCTGCACCTTGCCTGCCTCTGCAGACACAGAGCACATGGGTGCCCGCGCTTGCTTTGTGCCTGGTGCAGGACAGGACATAACAGCAGCTGCACCCTCAGCAGCTGCTGCACTACCGCCATCTCGTGTGTCAGCGCTGCAAGCGGCGATGGCCTGCTCCTCCTCCACGGCTGCTTTGGCAACAGCATCACAAACAGGCACCGCGCTGCGATCAGGTCCTGCCTGGGCAGCTTTAGCAGCGCTCTTCTTTGCGGCCTTCTTTGCGGCCTTCTTCTTAGCCTGTGTGTGCATCCAACGAGCAGGCAACAAGGCAAAAATGTCAACTCACGTAACCGTGACCATTGCCATGGGTGACATGACGTAGGAGCGCAGTGCAGGACTATCAATCTAAGGAACAGATGCAAAAACTGTGCTGTGAATTAACCACGATGGGTCTACAACAACAGTAGCCATCAACCAGCCCGCATGAGCATCCTACCTTTGAAGAGCCTGCGGCAGCCCCTGCCTTGCTGGGCCCGGCAGCAGCAGGTGTATCGCCCTCCAGTGCCGCCAGCAGGTCTGCCTGGCGCTGAGCAGCAACAGCCTCCAACGCCGCCAGGCGCTTCAGCAGCACCTCGCGCACCTAAACACCACAGCAGCATGCAGGCAGCAGACGCAGCAGCAACAGGTCAGCATTGACAAGTCAGTAACAACGAATGAGCTGTGTGTAGGTGCGTCACACACACCACAGATCACGTGCGTCACGAGCTTGCAGCATCCCGGTCCCACCTGGCTGCCATCGGGCGCGTAGTCCAGTACAGAGCGCAGGCGGCGGTCTCGCTGAGCAATACAGGCGCCAGCGTCGAGTAATGTCTCCAGCGTGTGGAGGGCACAGTTGCCTGCAGGTGCAGCAGCAGGTAACACAAGCATCAGACCCCGGATTCCAGCGGCCTGTAACTTATGCAGCCCTGCCAGCACCACATTCTCGGTGCCTTGTGTACCAAGCAAATGCCACACGCTGTTGCCACAGTGTTGCACCAGTGCCCGTCTCGCAGGTATGATGAAGACTCCAACAGCCGGCCGCACCTGCTGCAAACATCAATGCCGAGCGGCCAAGTGCATCCTGCAGCTCGATCGTTGCACCATGCTCCAGCAGCACGCGCAACGCGTTCATGCTGTCAGCTGCGGCCGCCAGCATCAGCGCGCTGCTGCCGTTGGGCGCCCAGGTATCGGGTACCGCTCCGTCGCGTAGCAGCCGCGCCATGGCGGTCACGGCGGCATCGCTGCCGTCGCCGGCACATGCAAGCAGCATGGCGTTGAGGACCTCGCCGCGCTCACAGGCCACCGCGACTTCGATGGGCGTCTGGCCACGGACATTCCGCACCTGCCGCCGCAAAGCACCACAGCGCAGTAGTGTGAAAACACAAGGTCAGCAGTGCTGCAGGCAGATGCCCTCGCAAAATACATTGAAAAGACCGTCTGCAGCTAAGCGTTCATGCAAACTATCGCAACCATGTGCTCCCAAGTGCAGCCGCCAGCGTGCCACCACTTGCTGGGGCACCTACCAGGCAGCTGCTGGGCGCGGCCTTGGAGATATTGTAGGCACACATGGGGTGGCCGTGAATGGACGCAAAGTGCAAGGGGACATCACCGTTGGCGTCGCGCGCGCAGGGGTCAGCACCTCGTGCCAGCAGGACGTCCACACAATCCTCCTGTCCGTACCCAGCTGCGTAGTGGAGGCAGGTGCGGCCTTCGGCATCCCTGCACAAAGCCACGCAGCAGAGCAGCCAGCACTCAGCGTGCGGCACAAGCATATGCTGCAGCAGGTCCCCAATCGCGCCGTGTACAAAGGTCATAGCTGATGTCCGATTCCAGCTGCTGTTTCAGGGCAGGTTGTCTGGGTTGAAGGTGGCAAGCACTGCATCTGATGCAGGTGTAATACCTGTTGCGCCACACGTCATCGCAGCTGCCAGGTGCCTCGTGTTGCTGCACAGTCGCTCACCTTGCATGTGCCACTGAGTTGCAGGTGCCGAGCGCACTGGTGAGCTGTTCCGTCAGGCCCAGCTTGCAGGCGGCGACCGCAGACGAGAGCGTCTGGATGTCAGCGTTGGCCGTGTCCATCAGGCAGGGTCCAGAGCATGGGGCCAGCTGGGCAGCGAGGGCGGAGCAGCCCTGCTGTGATGTGGACAGCGGCGGGGCTGCAGGACAGGCAAGGCTGGATGTCCCGGTGACACTGGCACCAGCAGGCCCAAGGGGCGAGGTAGGCGCAGGCAGCGCGCCGCATTCGACAGACTTGGCGCCAGACTGCTGGCCATGCTGGGGTTGCTGCAGTGGGGTGGCAGCTGCGGCAGGGGCCTTGGCGACGCTTGCCGGCACACCCCTCTGTTGTGGCAGGCTGGGCGCGGCATCAGCCGAGGCGAATGCGGCAGCCGCTGTAGCAGCTGCAGCTAAGCTCCCAGAGGCACCCCGTGGCTGCTGTTCTGTAGCAGGCAAGCTCGTCACCTCACAGGCAACAGGTACCGAAGTTGTGGCCCGGCTACTGGGAGAGCAGCAGCACTCTAGTGCAGCTGCTGCCCCTCTAGACTTGAAAGCAGGGGTGCAGCCGGCGGAGCTGTTCATCTCTGATCCCCTGCATGCTGCAGCGACAGCTGGCTTTACCGTCAGCTGCTTCTTCCCTGTTGCAGCTGCAGCTTGCTGCTGCGATGCCGTCAGAGGCGCAACACCAGCTGTCGACATGGACAAAGGAGGGCCCCCCATGGACAGCAGGCTGTGAGCAAGCAGTGCAACAGCCTCCTTCTTGAGGGCGAGCTTGGCCTGTGAGGACAGAGGCGAAGCTGCAGCGCCTAGGGCGACCTTGCCTGCCTGAGCCTCCACATCAGTGGCATAAGAGGCCTGGCCTGCTGCTGCTGCAACGGCAGCAACGGCGCCGGCACTGTTGGGCTGCAGGTGAAGGTGCTCCGTAGGCAAGGGCATGATGCCGCAAGTGCTGACTGCCACTGGCATCGAGCGCAGGACAGCGGGCTGTGGTACCAACAAGCGGCGCGTGAGCTGAAAGAGGCTGAGTAGTGCAGAAGCTAGAGTAACACTAAGCGGTGATGTCTCCGATGCCGTGCCGCCGAGCCCACCAGTGCATGGGCTCAGCACTGCTGCATCTGCTGCTCAACACCGTCACCTGCTGCTGGGTGGGCCCACCAACCCTGCACACAATGAGGCAACGCAGCAAGCGAGCTCAGAAGGCGCGTTCGGCCGAAAGTAACAGGCGCGCGGGGGAGGAATCAGTCGGTGGACGGTCCCCAGGGCATGGAGGATGCGCGCATGCGGCAGGCGGCGCATGCGTGCACACGGAAGTTGCAGGCGGCGCTGCACGCGAATCATGGTTCACGCTGCTGGGATGCGCACATGCATCTACGCGTGAAACTTTGAAAGACCTAGGAACCGAATTGGGAGATGCGTTTGAGCCTGCGAGCAGAACCCGAGCAGCACTGGTGCCACTGCGTGCTACGAGGTGACCCGAATGGGAGACGCTACGGGCTAGGCGCGCGCCTGTTGAAAATTTGGCTCCCATGATCTCGCCTCGTCTCGCCAGAATGCTTGCCAGCTGGCAATGTGCATGACACGGCTGTAGACATGCGCAGAAGCCCATGCCTGACCTCACCTGTTGGCGCCCAGATGCTGGGAAAGCGCGCGCTCGTGGGGGCTGAATGCCCTCGCGCACGGTGGGCTGGGTGACCCAGGGCAGGGGCAGGACTGTCCTTCGAACAGGCAGCCGGCGCAGTCACTGACTTGCAAAGCTTGTGTGCACACGAAGCGGTGCTGTTCTGATGCCGTTTGGCGCGTGAAGCTTGCCTACAGCGTACGCTAGGGTTTACCCTGGACTGCTTGGAAGTGAAAAGCGCAGAGGACTACGTTGGCAAGATGCCCCTTGAGCAGCTGCGTGCGTTCGCGCCTGGATGCCCTCACGGTGTGAACACAGTATGAAGGCAGATATTTGCTGTGCTGCACAACATCCGCGCTGGCGCAGCAGCAGACGACCATGCGTGCGTAGCTCTACCGCTGCCGCTGGGGTTCTTTTGAATAGTTCATCACACCCACGACTGTTGTGCCTGTTGCATGATTCCAACAGTGAGTGCAGTGATCAGGCTTGTTCAACGGCGTTGCATCAGCCCAGGGCGTGTGGCTTTGAGCTGCAGCATGGATGCCAAATAGCAGCTGCACAGTGCAGAGGTGCTCGCGGGTTGGCCTAGGCCTGCAGCATGGTGCGCTCGGGACTTTAGAGAATGTGAGAATCGTGGCGCCCCACTGCATGACCTACCTGAAATGCCATACCTTGGATTGAGCTGGACAGGGCACCTTGGACAGTAGAGGTAACCCTGGTAACGTTCACGGACGCTGTCAGCGCTGTTCCGAACACCGAACACGATCGGCACGCACCAGCGCCATGATTGCGGACAGGCTGCGATTGACCAAGTGGCGCCGCGGGGCCGTGCCTGAGCGCGTGGGTGCGTACAAAAGCAAGCGGGGGTGCAGCAGCGCTTGCCTGCAGTGCCTGATGCTGGCGCACCTGCCCCCCCTCCTGCAGATGTGGCCATCATTGGTGGGGGGCCATGCGGGCTTGCAACGGCACACGCCCTGTCCAGAGTCTTACCAGCCTCGGCCAGCATCGCCGTCTTTGAGCGAACGCCGTCCATTGAGTTGCCCCGAGGCGCCGGCCTGGGCATGGAGGTGAATGGCCTGAAGGCTCTGGAAGCGATCAACCCCGACGTGTACCGCACCATCCTGGCCAGGCACTCATCCAGCATGGGCACGCTGGAGGTGCGGAACCACCATGGCGAGCCCGTCAAGGTATGCTGTTGAGTTCTGGCAGGTTGCGGTTGTGAGAGGAGCTGCTGAATCTGCACATTGAAGCAATGCTTTCAGCATGGGGCCACCAACATTATTGAATCTGAAATTATGGCACCTGCGCCGCAGATGCTGGACGTCCTGGCACGCCTGGTGGCCAACAGGGAGAAGTATGGCAAGACGGAGGTGCAGCTGGGCTGGTGGGTCATAGGCTGGCTGACACACATGCACATCAAGCGCGCTGCACATTGCACGATCCATGCAGCCCACGTGTGCTATGCTGGGCTCTGCAAGGGCTGCAGCAATGAACATCCCCTGCTCCAATCTTCCTGCACCGTTTGTAGGCATGAACTAGTCAAGACGCTGGCTGAGACGCTGCCGTCCCAGGTGTCCCTTCACACCTCCAGGCGCTTTCTCAAGTATGAGCTGCTGGACGTCGACATCGACCACTCAAACGACGCAAGTCCGCCAGCGGTCAGCATTCAGCTGCAACATGCAGGCACACCAGCACCTGATGCACCTGTCACCAGCCGCGCCACAGATCAGACCCAGTTGGAGGAGGGTGAAGAAGTGGTGACAGCGTCGCTTCTTGTGGCAGCTGATGGGTAAGATGGGCACCCGGTCGTCTGGGGCTGAAAGGCCTATGCTGCAACGCTGCTTCCGCAAGAGCATATGACAAACAGACGCCAGGCTTCGGTCAGTAGCGCTGCTAGATTTCCTGTCGGCTGGCCTCATTACTCACATTCCAGCAATGTTTATCAAAGTCAAGGCACTTGCTTGCTTGTTGCCTTGTTCGACCCCAGGTACTTCTCGCGCGTCAGGCAGCAGTGCCTGGCGGACGGGCCCCCCAATTACGTGGGGGCTGTGGTGTGGAGGGCGCGCGTTGAGGCCGCAGAGGCTGCACGCTTTGGGTATGCGGCAGGGCAGGCGGTCAACTATGTTGCACCCAACCGTCTACTGCTGATCTACATGGTGAGCTTGTCCAGGTCAAGGTAGCTGCTTGGGCACTTCAGCTTAAGGCCAACCCAGCCTGCTGCTGCCCTGCTGCTCCCATGCTCACTTGCAGGCTGGGCACGGCCATGTTGTCTGGACGGCTTCGTGCACAGATGCTGCCCTGCAGCAGGCGGGGATCAACTGGCACGAGGTGTCTGAGTCCAGGGCGGGGACAGACAACTTGGAGCGGACGCATTCCAAGGGCATAGCGTCCAAGGAGCGCCTGCTCAAGGTTTTCGGCGATTTTGAGGCTCCTGTGCGTGATCTGTTTGCTGCTACGCCACCTGAGTCTGTGCTGGAGCATGGCGTGTACCTGCGCCCTGCAGCCCAACTGTCAGCGCAGTCGTTCGGCAAGGGTAGGGTGGTCATCGTAGGCGACGCGTCACACCCGATGCGCCCTACAGGGCAGGGCACCAACCAGGCGCTGGAGGATGCACTGCTCCTGGCGCGGTACGTGAAGCAAGACGGCGGCGGCTTTGGTAAGCTGGACGCGTTCCGCGCGCATCGGGCCGACCGGCTGCGGCCCATCATGCTGCATGCAGAGGTAGGCGCAGCCGCTGGAGCAGCTGCACATGCTGCCTGACTGTAGACCCCAGTGCCAAGGGCCTTGCCGCTACAAAACAGTTTACAGTTTTATAACAAGCAGGCTGTTGCTTGTTGCCTGTGCGACCTGGGCGTTGCCGCGCAGGTGCAAGGTCGCATCTCTTACCGTGCAGATGCAGAGCGCCCAGTTGGCGCTGGTGTGGCGGTGGAACCTGCATCTGCAGCGCTGGCGCAGGGCCTGCTGCAAGACTATGACCATGTAGTTTACGAGGGCGAAGACTTTTCCCCCCTGTAAGCAGCCATGAACTTCAACTGAGCCTGCACAGCAGTGCTGCTGGGGACTGGAAAAGATTGGAATGTGTTGTTTTGTTGCAGACACCCATTGACAAGGAAATATTGCAAGCATTATGACACGGTAGCCACAGCAAATCAGGAGCGCAAGGTGGATTAAGTACCTCATTGACACTAAGTGTTATGTAAAGAACTGGCGCTGCATCGCAGACATAAGGGGTGCTTTTGATAATGGAACACAGGGAGCATCTACAGCAGCTTCCAGCCAATCCAGAAGCCAGCCAGGAAGCCAAGCACAGAGAGGATGCCCTGCGACCAGCAGTGTGAAATGAACCGTGAGGCACAGAACAAGCAAGCATGGCAGCTGATGCTGTGCTGCATCGTGTATGTGCTCACCCAAGATAACGTCCATGTGACCACACTGTAAAGCGTCGTCTTCACGCGGTTCATGTCCAGCCTCCTGCATGGCATCCATTCAAGCTCCAAGAGTGAGGCAAGGTCCAAATGGCAGTACTGCTGCGCAGGCCGTGGCACCTCACCCATTCTCAGTGAGGTCCATGGAGCCACCAAGGCTGCTGCCAATTGCCCTCCAGTTGAAGTTGACGAACCCATAGTAAGCCAGCACCTGCCCGCAGAAGCCAGGGTGTGCAACACACTCGAGCCGCTTGCCAGTGTCTACTGCTGCCCTCCCTCTGTATGACTGCTCTGCCAGGGCTCATGATGGCAGGCACTGCTGTCATCATGCTGCCAGAGCTGAATAAACATACTGCAGAGTTGGTGTTTGAAAGAGACGCACCTGGAAGCCCAGGAAGAGCAGCACCAGCGCAATCGCCACCGTCTGGCCAATGGTCTGCGGGTGCAGTAAGCAGCATGGCACTATGTCAGGGTGCGCAAGCGATCCAATGTTACCACAAGACTTCAGCCCGTGCCTTTCTTACTCTCAGCGCGAACCCTGTTATGAGGCCAAGCAGAGCGCTGGTGCCCAGGTGGGTGATGCCAGAGTACAGCGTCCTCGCAGCCTTGCGCGTCCAATGCTCGAGTTTGTCCAGCGCCCTTGTGCTGGCAGCAGCAGTGTCCGCTGCAACTGCACAGGGACAACACAGCTGCACTCTTGTCAACATGATTCGTGTTGGAACCAGCGCCAGGTTTACATACGCTTGTCAGCGGCTCACCGTCACCTAGCAGTGGCTGCTGTGCCTCTGGGTCTGCCATTTGCTGCGTGTTGCGTCGCTACTGCGATTCGCTGGCGCAAGCTTCCCCTCGACTGCTGTCAGATAAAGGGTTCCGTCTTCCAAGACAAACCAATTCTCAGAAGGCAATCGCAGACGGTCAGCAGTTCTGCTGAGAATAGCCAACAACGAATTTGTGTGGGGGCTCGAGAGCTTGAAAAAGTATTTCGGAACCTTGGCCAGCTCTGTTATGAAGTTATGAAATGTAGCGGTCTGCCTGCTCAGCCAGCAGCTTGGCACTGGATTTTGCGTCATGGAATAGGCCGTCCGCCTCTTCCAGGTCCCCACGGCTAATCTCCTCGCGTCCGTTGGTGCGCGCCAGCATCATGGACGGCGTCAGCAGCTGCGGCGCATTTGATTGTGTAACAACACCATTGTTAGTAACCCCCCTGGAAACCTAGGCACTGCAGGCTGGCTTGACGTCCTTGGTGACAAACCAGCCCAATGACACCCTGCCAACCCCCGCTGTTTGCCCACCTGCACTGCGTGTCGCAAGCTGGTGCGCTCGCCGACCTCGCCCAGGTATGCCAGTGACTCTTCGTCAATGGCGATGCCTTCAACCTGGGATCACGCAGCAAGCAACGCACGTGTGTTGATTCCTGCCCAGCATGTGCCAACTGTGCACCAGCCTGGTGCGCATGCTCAGGCCCTGCTCATTAACAGCGTGGCCATCCGTGCGCACCCCTAATGCCTGACCCACCTGAGCACGGATTGCTAGGATGTGCACCATTTCCTGAGGGGTGTAGGGCAGAGTGCGGATGATGACCAGACGGTCCAGCAGATCGACGGGGATGCCGTGGGGTGACGTGATGTCAGTGCCACGAATCTGTGGAAACAACAGACATGGACATTCAGGGTGTCATGCCGAGTGGCAAGCCTGCCAGGGTGTGGTTGCGAAAGCGACAGTAAAATTGTACTGCCAGTATGATGCTGATGCAGCGCTGCTTGTTTGCTGAAGGGGAACCTGCTGTCGCACTGCAGTTCACAAACCTTGCCACACTTTCACTGGGCACTGCAGCCTAACCTCTCGTGCAGCATGCCCTGGCCTCACCTGGCATATCCCCCTGTTGGTGGCAAAGATGACGATGGGTGCAAGTGCGCTCTCCAGCGCTCGGTTGAGGTAGGTGAAGCACTCAATGTCCAGCATGTGCACCTCGTCAATGAACAACACACCAGGAACCAACTCAGCCACACCCTGGTCAATGTACCTGGGGTAGGACAGCGGGGTGCAGCAACTTGAGCTGAGCATAGTGCATGGCACGGGTCACCCATGATGGGTGAACCACAGCAAGTCAAGCGAGACACACACTGCCAATAACACGCTGCAAATTGCATGTGATGCATGAGATATTCCACAGGCAAGCATGCAATCCTTGCACGATGCAAACGAAGGCCTGCTTCCTGTACCAAACCCATGTCCGTTTTAATGCTGCCACCCGTCATCTGCCCTGCTGGTCACGCACCTGTTGACAACCTTGTTAATCTCCTGCCGCAGCTTCTCCGTGATCTCCGTCTTCTTCTGTTTGAGCATCTGACCCATGACGCTCATGATGTCCTGGCCACCCTGGGGCCTTGCATTTGCAGCGTCCAGGTCATGCAGCGTCACGTCCTGGACAATCTCCTTCTTCTTGTGCACATCACCCTATTCGTGACAGGCGTATGTGTATGCAGGTCAGGTGCAAGCAGTAGTATCGGCAGCGCAAGGCAAACCACAACATTCCAAGCAGGGGTATCCAACTGTACCCATGTCCAACATTTTGCTCATACCTTGGGCAGCGGTACGTACTCCTCTGCTTCCAGGTCAAACTCTGTGGCGTACGCATCGCAGCGGCCCACACGCTTGACTGCCCCGCTGTTCGCCTCGATGTAAATGACGTCACCGACCTGAATTCGCCAGCACACGAGCTTGTTATTGTGCTGCTTGCGTCGTTGCGCTTCTGAGACTGCTGCTGCGCCGCAGCAGCTTCAATATCGACACCTGTTGATACTCAAAGCAACCTGTTGGTCTCACCTGGACCTTCTCCTTTGTCAACGAGTCATAGATGGTTGGGTCCAGCTTGAGCTGCTTGGTTCCCTTGACCGTTTTCAGGCCAATGATGACATGCGACACCACCTACGCATGACACAGTGGTAGAAGACGTGAGAAGGTGGTGTGGGCAATTGTATTGAAGCCAACTGCATGATGTCAGCACATCTATACAGATCTTCCTGCTAGCCACCCAATTGTCGAATTCTGAGCGCAATTCGTTGAGCCAGCTGTTGCCCCGCTGATCTAGCAAAGCAGTCTGCTTACCCTGTCCCCAGCCAACGGCCCTCTCACCTTGCCGTAGGCAGCACCTGCCCCTTGCCCTGCAGCAGCAGCCTCAGTGAACTCTGGCGTCAACTCTGTGACCTCGCCCTCATACACCTCTTTGTTCTCCTTGATGCGCAGCCCTGGCAATCATGGCCAAAGAAACAGACAGAGGTGTGTTAAGTGTTAAGTCAGTGCTGAAGCGTCAGCGCCCTCGATTGCCAAACCGATTCCATATCTGTGTAGAATCACGTGAGCCAAGAAGTACTGTCCATGCCCTGCGCACCTATTGCCCTGCGGAAGTTCTCCATGAGCACCTCGGTCTTCTTGACCTCTGATGAGTACACCTCGGAACCAACCATGGGGCAGAACGGTACCTTGGAGCCCAGCTCTTGCGCAATGCCCAGTGCCAGCGCCGTCTTACCAGTGCCAGGAGCACCAGTCAGCAGCAGCGCGCGACCGGCCATTTTCTATGTGTGTGCAAGCACAGAGGCACAAGCGGTCAAGCATGGCATGGGCAAAAGTAAGATCAATTCTGTGCGCATGGACCCCATTCTCCCCATGCAATAGCGCACCTTCTGTCGGATCATGTCCACGACTATACCGCACGCCGCTCGCGCCTCCTCCTGGCCAACGAAGCCGGCTGCCATGGAAAGGGCGGTGCCATCGTCCTTGATCCCAAGGCCCTTGATGTGGGTATGGGTGGCGACACGCTGTGTCTTGGTAGTGCTCGCGACCTCCTCGATGCGCATGGTGGCGCGATGGACTCAGAAGCGACCAGAACCCAAATGAATGTCTTGACCAGGGCCCAACGAAGACTGCTGTTGTTTGAGAGGTGAATGTCAGCGGATACGTCAACACGAGCGCTGCCTCACACAACGACAAAGACCAGTCCAGCTCAACGCGGCCCAACGCAACACCTGGCAGTGTGGGCTCCTCGAAGTTGACCGTCGAACGTAGATGCATCTCTCCGAATAAGGCACGCGCAGTGCGCGTTTCCCTTTCTTTTTTAATTTCAGGAAGAAGCTGAGCTCTTCTTCTAATTGAGAGGCATAGACAGATTGGAGCAAAATGACTCCTGCAGTTCTTTACACGTTCCATGCAAGGAACACTATTGCAGGAGCAGCCACAACTCCAAACCCCCCATTTCCCTTCTAAACCTTGATAGCTTGTTGCCCCCGGTTGGGCACACCTGCACTGGCCGCCCCTGCCTTGTTCGCCACCAAGCTTTGCTGCACCGCCACCAGGGACTCGCGCCAGTTCGCCAAGCGCGCCTTAATAGACTTCCACTCGGTGGGTCCAAAGGCACGCATTGTGCACCGGGTAATTGATACGCACCCGCGCACCTGCGTAGGATGGAATGCACAGGCCACCACAGCTGGGTGACAGCAACACAACTTTCCATTCGTTAACACAAAAATTCGCTGTTTCAAAGCCCGCAGATTCTGTGCCTTTCCAACATGCCTTTTGGCAAGAACCCAACAGCCGACAAACCCACCTGGTCAATCTTTCCTTCCAATAGCTTGGAGCCGATCGCCCGCACCACAAACAGCTCCACCTGGTCCTCATGAATGTCAAGGGCTGATTGGATGGCAGAGAACGTCACATCCTCGTGGCCTGCCCTGTTGCCCAAGGACAGCAACGCAGCCACGCGAGCCTTGTACAGCGCAGCATCTGCAGTCATGCCAGCCAATTCCAGCGCCTGGAGCAGGTGAGCAGCATGAAACGGTTATAACCGCTGTCATAAACCAGTGAACTGAGCTGCAGGCGTTGTGCCCAGCCAGGTAACTGATGGCACAACTCGCTTTTAGCGTTGCCCGTGTCTCCCTGCCACTGCAAGTTCAACTAGCTCAGCGCACCTGTGGCGTGGCTGCATCACGGAACAGCTTGATGTCTCCTGACAGCATTGACGTCATGAGCTTGTACAATGGTGCATACTGTGAGTCTGCTGCCAGGTTGCGCACCGCAGGCAGCTCACCCAGATCGCTCTGGTAGAACAGTGGGTTCTTGGTGTACTCTGAGACGGCAAAGCAAGAGCATCACGAGAAAGCAGCATTCGCAATGAGAATGTTTGCGCAGTGCTAACTGCTCACCCTTGCCAGAACACGTCCCACAAGAAGGTCGCGGGCACGTGACAGCACCTGCCCCCAAGGCAGTAATTCACCTGCAACGGCAGCCACTGCATGAGGTTTAAGCTGCGCAATCGCCTCTGCATCGCCCTCTTGCGCAAGCTTAAGCGCGTTGATGACAAGTCGCAGGTACTCCTTGGGTGCGGCCTTGTCCGTCGACACCTGCAAACGCCGCCAAACAACCAAGGTGTGCTACATGTTATTGTTTGGTAGGCCAACAAAGCAGGCGAGCCAGGGACGGATGCGCGGGTGATGATGCAGGTGCGCACATGGATACAGCCTCAGGTTGCAAATTGTAATCACAATGGCACCTTGTGCCATCAGGCAATGTAGATAAGGTTGTGTTTGAAAATTCATCATAGGCTGTTCCATTCCCGTGCGGCAGCACTATGCAATGCACTGTGAGACAATGGTGCAAACACACAGCAGCACCTGTGGCACAACGGCAGCATGGCGGCTGCAGCACACAACTCATACCAGCAGCATATCCCACGCTCCCCAGCGGCAGGTGCCTGCACACCTTGACTAATGCCGCCAGTGTGAGGTACAGCTGTCGTGCCTGTGCCTCAGGGAGCGCCCACTGGCTGACCCACTGATCCGCCCGGCCCTTGACAATTGCTGTCATCAGATTTGCCAGCCGGGGTTGCCTACGTGGAGAGTTTGGCGGTTAGCACGAGCGTCAGAACACTGTACAGAGGGTTGAACAAGACCCGAAACTGCTCTCCTGAAGTTGCCTCGCCCTCATACGCTGCAACTCACTGGCGAGCGTAGTCAGCAGCTGTCAGCAGCACTGGTAGCTGAGCCTCCGCACGGCTAGTCACGCCATACAGGTTGAGCAGCGCATTCAGGCGCTCCTCCGCGCGGTCATCCACCTGAATGAGTTACAGAATTCAAATGCTTAGCTGCATGTGCACTTGTTGAAACACACGCCTGTGCAACCCCTCACTGTCCTGCCTGCACGCACACCTTGGATGACAGAGCTGCTGCCAAAGACTTGGTGGCAGCAACGGTGGCGGTCTCGGGCACGCGGGCCACAGCATGCACCAACACATTGGAGATGCACTCGCACTCTGCAGGCGTGAGGGCACGCACAAGCATGCTACGTTACTCCAGAATTGGGCCCGCCTGTCGCTTTCGGCTGATCGCGCCGTGCTGCGATGCGATGTGCAGCACCGCCGCCTACCCTTCTCCGAGGCCTTTGAATAGACCACGTCCAGCTGCTCCTGAACCTTTGCCAGGAAAGCCTCGTACTTCTCTGCCGCGATCAGTGTGCTGCACTGCTCCAGGAACTTGGACCCAGGGGTGTCGGCCAATGCAGTGCGAGCCTGAGACCGCAGTGCACAAGCGAGTAGCACCCAGCCGCATGGTCAGCAGAGATGGCGGCGGGGCACCAGATCCTGCCTTGCTGGGACGCCCATGCTGCACAGCCGCAGCGGCAACAGGAGCAGGGGCCAACCGGCGGCGCCTGCAAGGCCGCTGTGCATGCTTCACTCACTTGGCCATCGTTCAGTAGCTCCGCAATGTGGTCGGCGATGAGCAGGAAGGAACTCTCCTCGCTCGTCTCAACCAGCTGAATGGTCATGGTGCCACCTGTTTGCCCTTGTGAGCTGCTCAGCTGGCTCTGACCCGCTACTGGCACGTTCGTGAGCTGTTGGGGAGACGTACCATGGCTCCCAGGGCATGGTGTTGCACTCCACACCACGGTGTGGGCGACTTCTTTTCATGAAAGCTCAGACAAGTGCCCTTGTCCTGCTGATTTAGAGCACAGACACTATTCAGTCACCTCTGTCATAAGTTGTGAAGTTGTTTTACCAAGCAACATGTTTGGCACATCTAGCTTGGTAGCGCACTCATCGCTGGCGACGAGCACGATACCAATGGAGTCAGCCACTGCATCCTGTTGCAGGTGCTTCCTGCTGGGGCCTAGCCCATCACGCATACACGCAACATCTCCCCTGTTCCAGCTGGATTTTGTGCTGCGCGACACGTCGCTCGGGTAGTATCGGCGAACGCTCTATCAGCAGCTGCTCGCACGCCGCTGGGCCTCACTTTCCTGTGTGGCCGGCACATGCAACAGTCGCGCTAGCATTCGCTCAAGGCCACGGCCAACTCGTACAGCCTTCTGTTGGCTGGCACGGTCGCCTCTTGGCCGCATCACCGCCTCCATTTACCCAGCAAGGGCTTACAGAGACGCTGCACTACATCTCACAGGCCAAACCGTGGCCATATGCCAAATGTACCATAAGCTATATTCCTGCGCACGTTGAATACAGCAAGCATCCGACTTTGCAGGTCGTGCATGAGCTCCGTTCGTTGCTGCGACATTTAGTTGGACACAAGAAAGGAACTCCATGGCAGCGGGGCGCTGTACGCTGGTGTTGCTGGCTGTCCTGTTGACGGCCTTGCAATCGGCAGCAGCAGCAGCAGGCAATGAACGGCGCAAGCTCTGGTCGGCTCAAAGTACCTGCTATGCTTCTGTGGGCAGGCCACTTTAGCAACTACGCAACGTCTCACAACTGCTCCAGCCTGACATGCACTTTACGGCTGCCACTCCATGTAGGCAACAACAAAGCTGCAGACTTCGTCACCAACTGCCTTATGGTGGAGATTGCCACATCAACACCCTCCCACAACAGCCTCAAACGCTCACACCGCCGCCTGCCAAGTGAGACCTCTGCGAAGCACACTGACGCAGTCGTCACCAAGGCCAAGGCGCTGGTGGGCGATGATGCCGTGGTGGCTCATCAGGCACTGGGGCCTGTCATCCCAGGCTTCAGCACCCAAGCTGCTCATGATGAAGCTGCGAACCGCCTGATGGACACCCTGGAGCAGATTGCGACGAAGTAATTGCGTACCGCCAATGTGTGAGTGCAGCGCTGCCATGATGAGGGTCGTGTACGAGCTCAGAAGCAGCGTGTTTCGAAAGCTCACAAAGTTTCTGGCTGTGCATCAGATGCATGTTTCGGCGATCAAGCCCGCCTCTCTGGGTCCACTCGTTGGGCCTCCGCCCATGTCATCCATCATCAATGGCGTGTACCAGAGCAAGGATGGTGCAGAGGTCCGCAGCATGGCCGGATACGAGAACTTCTATGGCCAAGGCATCACCGTGAGTCGCAGAGGGCCGTGGGCGCTGTGCTGCATCTACCACAAATGAGAAGCTGGCATTGCCAGTAACTATCTTATATGGCATCGCCACGATGCCGTCGCTCAAATGCCCTGCACTCATCCAAATTTGGTCCAAGGTAGCCGTAATCGACTCTGGGATTGACTACCGCCACCCTGGCCTTGGTGGCTGCTTGGGGCCTGGTTGCCAAGGTCTCCGGCGGTTATGACTTTGTCGGCAACAATGGTGGCACGCCCAGCACCGATGTGGTAAGCATGACACGTGGCTCCAAGCTGGTTATGTATGCCAGCGCAACAAGCACTGATCAACAAGGCCAGCGTGACTTGTTCTGCGCTCCCTTGAGAGAATTCTGCTATGCAAGCCCCTGCCTGCCTGAAACAGCGTGGCTGTGCGTCCTTTGACCACGGCGCGATTGTGTCCGGCATCATCGCTGCCGACTGCAACTTCAGTTATCCCCTGCCCGACGGCACCAACAGCAGTGTGCGCTTCATTGGCGTTGCTCCCGGCATCAAGCTCCTCGCCTACCGCGTTTTTGCCTGTGTGGGTGCCGGCACCAGCGACGCGCTGGTGGCCGCTGCGGTTCAGAAGGCGTGCGCTGCAGGCGCGGATGTCATCAACCTGTCTCTGGGGGCATCGGGGTCGTAGGAGTCTGCTCCAGGCACGCTGCAGGCAAGGCTGAACAGCCTTGGCGTGGTCCAGGCACAAGGTAGGGTGCGGCTTTGACTTTTGGATGGCGGTTATCGGACATAGTCGGGTCCTGGAGCACTGTGGAAGGGTCCTTGCACCCTGGTAGATGGTGCAAGCACACATGACAGGCCTGCAGAGTCTCTGTGCAAACCGTTCCTGTAACACACCATAAGCTGCACCTCGATGCCCGTCCCCTCACCAGGCAACGATGCAGACCAAGGCTTGTTTATGGGTGCTCAGGCGATTGCTGGTCCCGCTGCCCAGTCGCTGCCTGTGATCAGTGTCGGCTCCACTGACGACACACGCATAACGGGCCTGGCCGTCATCACCTTTGCCAACAACTTCACCAACATAACTATGGGTGAGCTGCAGTGGAACACCTACGTGCTAGGCATTGGTATGCAGCCGCCTCAGCTGCGTAGATGTGCCTCCAGGCCTGAGCCCTTGCGCCCAGCAAGGTGCCATTTACGCCATCGGTCGCCATGGCAGCTGTCCAGAACCTCACTATGCAGAGCCACACTACTGTCATTGGAAACTTATACACACAAACAAGGTGGCTTGACTTACCAACACCTGTGCATGTCTGCTCCTCAACTTCGCAGGCACCAACGGAAATTTTCCCAGATGGGACCTGCTGCCTGCGCAGCAGTTCCAGAGCCTGCCCCTCCGCATCACAACCAATATGGCCGTTGGGCACGACGCCTCCGCCGACGCCTACAACGGCACGCCAATTTCCGTGACTCCATCGCCCTCATCCGCCGTGGAACTTGCACATTTGCAGAGAAGATCCAAAATCATAGCGGCTGGTGCACGGGCAGTGATCATTTAGAACCGCGATCCCGGCCAGGTGTGGCCCATTACCGTCGGCGACCACGTTGCTGTGCCCTACCTCACCATCTAAGGCGCCGATGGCGACTCGCTCGCGTCAGCCGTCAACAACACGCAGCACGTCAACTTTAACCTCTTCACCGTTGTGGCATTCCGGTACATTAGGTACATTGGCGGCGGCGGCGTGTCTTCGTTCAGCAGCTGGGTCCCTGCGCCCAACCTGCAGCTGACACCTGACATTGCCGCGCCCGGGGGCAACGTCTACTTGCTGGCCTTCTGGTCAAACCTGACACAGCGAGCTCCTACAACAATTTTGTCTGGAACATCCTTCTCGGCGCCCTATATCGCTGGCTGTGCCGCGCTGTACCTGCAGGCCGCACGCGCCATGGGCCTGCGTCCGACACCTACGCAGCTGCGTGACGCATTCGCAGCAACAGCACGCCCGATCCAGCGCATCAACACCTCGTCTGGCGACCTGCAGCAGAGTTGGGAGAGCCCACTGAGGGTGGGCGCCGGCCGCATCAACCTGGCCGCCGCCATCCGCGCGCTGATCGCCCCAAGCACACTCACTCCATCCACGCTGCTGCTGCTGCTGACCGGACGTCAGCAAGCGAGCAGCCATGTCAGTATTACGAATGGTAGCCCCAACATGACCGCGCGCTACAGCCTCCACCATATCCCCACCGACTCAATATCTACCGACAATGCCATGAGCATAAGCTACAACATTACCGTCAGCCCCGCCCAATACAAAGGCGTCCCCTACATCCCCCATGTTGATACTAGTGGTTTACGCCTCACAATCGTGGCATCTGCGGGTGTCAGCATCATCGACACTGGCCCAGAGGCGACAGTCGCTATTGAGCCAAATTCAACCGTAACAGTGCAGGCGAGGAGAGTGAAACAGGGGATGCAGCTTCAGCGGCAGTCAACCGGCTGTCAGCCTCAGTCCTCGCTCGGAATCAAACCAACATGCCCACCATCTACATCAACGTGCAGCTTCAGGCGGTGACATAACCCTTGTGCAGGCTGACCCGCAGACAGGCACAGTAATAGCTGGCGGCAGCGAGTACTGGGTTGGAGACTTCAGCCCCCCTCGCAACTCAGTGCGCTCAAGTGACCCCATCCCTGTCACCATCAGCAGCGTTTTCTATGACTTTGTGTCTGACTACCTCCTGCCCATCCCCGATGGCACCTATGTGGCAAGGTTTGTGTTCCAGCGTGCTAATTCGGCTGCGGACGATGCGCTCGGCATCAACCCAGTTGTTCAAGAGCAATGGCTGAGCCCTGCCTTTGTGCTGTACATACCATCAGTATCCTCTTCAAGCAACGCCAACACCGATTACACTGATGGCAGCACTTTTGGCTAAGCCCTGTACGCATGGCTGCGCCAACTGGACTTGGTGATCATTGATGGGCCATGAAATGCAAACTTGTGGGTTGCGCACTCTGCAGATCGTCCAGTCCTTGCTCTTGGGCTCCTTTGCGCCAAAGTTGCCCACCCTTTCGTCCCTGCCCCTGCAACGCACACGGCAGTGTGCTGCCCTCATCGTAGGCGCTCTCACGCGCTCCTCCCAAGAAACCCTTACAACGTTGTCTAATCCTGCTTCATGAGGCAATGCCCATCTCTGAGTGACTTGAACAACTCTGTTCCTCTTTGATGCGTTACACCATGACGCCCTGTGCTGCTTCCGACAAAAATTCCAGCATCAAAACGCGTGCGTTTCAGTCAACCAATGCTTGTTACTCAAATTGGGGCTCCGACGTTGCAAACATATTATACACCACGGCTGATGCAAAGTTGCAGATCGCCACTAATTGGAACACATAGGACCTGCAACGCAACAGCGCAGGGAGGAGGTGCTTTCAGTTGTGACAGGCAAAGGATGCCTTGAGCAGTCCGCAATGCTTGAGCTGCTTTGATTGGAACTTAATTGGAACACATAGGACCTGCAACGCAACAGCGCAGGGAGGAGGTACGTTCAGTTGTGACAGGCAAAGGATGCCTTGAGCAGTCCGCAATGCTTGAGCTGCTTTTCTGGCAGCAAACACAAGGCCATGCCGAGCAGTTGTTTATATTGCTTGCAGAAACCCCAACCAAGGAAGCGTTTCAATCCAGCCACCCACCAGGAGCCTGTATGGTCGAGGATGACTCCCACAAGGTACACGAATATGAGGCCTGCCAGGCTGGCACCCGCGTTCGTGATGCCGAACAGAGCGCTGGCGTACTTGGTGGAAATATCCTGCATGGTATGAGCAGGAGCGTGTGAGTGCAAAGTGTGAGTGACAAGGCCTTGCATCTGAGGGGGACAGGTGTACCGTGGCCGGCATCTGCGGAGGAGGGGGGTGCCAGGAATGACAAAGGAGGGGCGGGTGTGAGACACACGCATGACTCGCTGCTGAAAGCAGGACAGTTTGGAGCCAGCCTGAGTGACAAGTTCAACCTATACACTCCATTCCTCTAGATTTCCACCAGCGGGAGGATACCACACCCTGCCTCTCATCCTCCCGCCCGACCCTGCCCCTCACCGTGTGGGTGGCAGCGAAGCCTCCTGCCTGCATGCCCAGCGTCATCATGCTGACAGTCAGCAGCACTACTGCCTCAGCCAAGAAGCCCTTCTGGGGCACGAGGGCCAAGTACATGAGGCAGGTGCCAGGGCCAACGTTGCCTATTGTTTGCAGTAGTTTGCGCGTCTTGGTGGGGCTCATCACCTGGGAAGCGTCGAGGTGGGGTTCAAAGAACAGGTCTGCTGTAAGCAACGGTTCGGCGAGCAGCAGTGCTGGTGCATTGAGTTGCCTTGCCGATATGCGTTGGCTTGGAGCAGAGGGCGTACGCTAGCATCTGTGCTTGGACTGGTGGTCATTGCACACACCAAGAGTAAAGGAGGAGAGGCGGCTAGCAAACCAAGCAGCGCTGGAACATCTCCATGTGTACATTAGCTCAGAAGCAAGTGGTATTGTTGATGCTGACTGCAACCCAAGCTTCTCCCTGTGTTCTCCCACAATCGCCCACACCTTGCTGTTGATGAGCGTGTCTGCCACCCAGCCGCTTGCATTGGTGCCAATGGCCATCATCAGGAAGGGCAAGATGCTGAGCCACGAAGACTGACGCAGGTCCACCTTGAATGCCTGTTTTGGCAACAGTACAGGGCGGGCAGTACATATTTCAAGGTTGCCGGTGCTGCTGCCACATGTCTGTTGGGTGTCAGTGGCCCTCACCCAAACAGAGGAGAATCCACAGGTGGACATGCTTACTTGGTTGTAATAGGTTGGCAGCCAGGCGATGAACATGGAGTAGCCAACACCAAACACCGAGTGCGCAACGAGGAGCGCCCAGAAGACGCGGTTGCGTAGGAACTGGCCCCAGGGTAAGTCAGCCAGATGCGAGCCGCTGCTGCTGCTGGACGCGCCGCTGCTGCTGGGTCCTGCCTTGTCCGCTGCAGCAGAGGAGAAGGTGCCGGTGCTGCTTTGCGACTGGCCTGATGGTGGATGGAGCAAGCCTCGAGTCACCATGACGTGGGGGGCCTGAGGCGAGGGAGGAGAAGGGTTGCGGCAGCACAGCGAGGGTGAGGTGCATGATAGATGGGTGGGGCAGGTGCTGAGCGAGGTACTGGAATCTTGAGCCTCCCCAGCCATATGTGGGTAGGCTGCAGCACGACTGTGCACACACACAGGCTGTCATCGTCCCTCGACGTAGGGGTGTCAGCGACCATAATGCAGCGGTCCAGTATGCAGCAGGTGTATCCTTGGCAGGAACTACAAGCACCTGTGTCTCGAGCGAGCCTGTACCGCTGCTTGAGCTGCTGGGGTGGTATTGCACGCTGCTGGCCTTGGCCGACCCAGCCTGCAGTATAACAGTGGCACAAGTGTGAGGATCACACTCTGATTGTGATGAGCGAGGTGTCAACTCAGGCGCCCTTGAATCAACAGAAATTCCACAAGGCTGCTGTGCCCTGAAAGCAGAAGGCTGTCAGTGTTAACACTCAGCGGCAGAGGGGTTGTGCGCTTGTCCACACAAGAAGGCTGTTGCTGAGCTGGCCCACCTCGTCTGTGTCCTTGCTAGTCACTGGCAGGGGTGTCCTGCAGCCAGGAGCATGGAACGTGAAGCGTGTCAGGCGAGAAGCACCGCCTTGCATGCATACATGCGCAGGACCAAGCATATGACCATAAGCACACACCCCAACCCATGCAGCAAGCATCAGCAGGGAGCAGCACACCGCCACCACTGGATGGTGTGCCAGCAGAGGTGGCATCCCGGCTACTAAGCATCTTACACTGAAGCTCTATGTACTTGCAGAGGAATCAGCAAGATTAGCCAGTGCCAGCCTTACTTGGGTGCGTGGTGACTGACTGAGGGGTCCCAGATCGCAAGCCAAACAAAGCCCAGTGCGCCATAGAGGTAAAAGAGGGAGGTGGTGCCGGTGGCGGCTATGATGATGGGACTGGCGAGCAGCGACAGGATGCTACCGATCTGGTGCCCTGCGTTTATTTGCAATGGCAGGAGGTGATGGGATGGTTGACTATGAGCAAGGCGTTGGTAGCATCTGGTGAAGCCTGTTCCCAAGGGTGGGTCTCGTGCCTATGCTAACAAGTATGACAATAGTTGTCGATGACAAGAGCTGAGGTGGTGAGCTGCCCAGTATACGCCTGTTTAACCTGAGAAGATGAGGCTGAGGGAGCGGCTCCTCTTGTCAGCAGGTACCCATGCCTTGACGATGGCCTGCAATGCACACGGTACAATGGGGGCAGTGCGTGAATTCATGCGGGCCAGAGAGTCTGGAGAAACAAAGTATGAAGCAACATTATGCGTGCTTCTTGAGCAGCCTACATCCCTGCGTCTGCTGCCCATGCGCCTCCACTGCAAACCCGGTACCAGTCCCAGCACTTGCCACAGCACCACCACAAGCGGCTGCCACCCTGCCCCTCCTCCAGTGACCTCTCACCTGCATGGTTGGGAATGCAACGCCTTCCCCCAAACCCATCAGCGCTCTGACCAGCAGCAGGAGCGGCAGCCAGTGCGCTGCCAGAGGTGTCACCATCGTGAACAGAGACCAGGTGATCACACCTGCAAAGCAGCGCATGTCGGGAAGCATTGTGCAAGTTCTTCAATTGTGCGCCATGTTGTAGGCATGCACACTGCATCAGCTGGGCTGCTGGAACGCATTATTGGCCGTCTCAACACTTGCATGCTTTAACCAGCTGCCTCACCCCAGTTGAGCACTGTCTTGGGCGTGAAGCGCCCTTGTGCCAGCACATGGCCGACAAAGAAGTTGGACAGGGTGTGGCCTGCGTTGAAGGCGCTGCAGAAGCAGCAGCAAGGAGCGCAGAGGAGGCTGATGGTGTCGCAAGCAAAAAGCAGGCAAGCTGGTGGTGTGCAGCGCCTCGGCGCACAGGAACCATGTGGACCAAAGCACAGGTGCTGCACACATTGCCTTTCATCTCCGTCCGAAAACATTGCCACGGCATTCTACCTACAGCAGCTGGACAAGCACACGCCTGTAATGTTTGCTGCAGCCTTGCAGGGCGGCTAGGTCCCTGAGGCAGAGCCGCATCGGATCTGGTCACAGGGGCAAACTCGGTCTATGTGCACAAGAAGCTGTGTGCCAGCTGCTCACACGATGTTGCGCACAACACACCAGCATCACCCACCACCCCACTGTTCCTGCGCACCTGCTGACTGCGCCTTTGACAGTGTCTGACCAGCCGTGCTGTGCGCTCATAGGCATGATGGCAATGGCCATTGCAGTGCGGTCAATGCTGTTAATGATGGCCACCGCACAACACAGGACCACGACACGGAACCACTGTGGTGGAGGTTATGGGCAAGGGTTGTGCACATGGGGTTGACACAAGATGAGATGGTGATCAGGCAGCGCTTATGCCACACAATCGTCCAGAACTTGGGCTATGAAGTTGCTGCCATGTTCTTCTGCGGTCTGGGCTGCTGTCAGATACAGCTAGGAATTGAAGAAGAGTACCACTGCTCGCCTGGCGCTCGGTGATGGCCATCGATGTGCACTCTGCACTTTCAGCTGAGCAGGTGGTGAACAGGCGCAGCAGGATGGTGCTGGCGTGGTCTTCCCCCCATTGACGGTGCCGGTGTGCCTGAGGGCATGCCAGCACCAGTGATGGCATGGTGAGCAGATAACTTATTGGTGCATGGAGCGCCGCCTGTATGTCTGCCCAGGTGCACATACCTTTGAGCTGGGCGGGCCATCATACCCCATCCTGCCCTGCTGCTGCTCAGAGAGCTGCTGGCGTCTCAGTGTACACACCACCTAGCACTGTTTTGCTGTTGCTGCCAACGGGTGGTGAGGGTCGCTTTCAATGCAACCGCACAGTCCGTCACTCCAGTTCTGCACGGTGCTGCATGGCGCGGATCGCAGCGTGGTCAGAGCTGCGACAAGCACCACTACACACTTTCTTGCTTAAACATCTGGTTTTTGCATGCTGACAAACGAGTATAGCAGCCGCAGTGCTACTGACCACCATGTTGGCTGCCAAGAGAGGAGGGAAGCAAACCCGCAGCTTGCAAACTTCAAGTTCTCGTTTCAAATGCGCAGCTGGTATGGCACCCACATGGCTTCAGCTTTTATGCCATCGCCAGAGAGAGTGCCATGACGGTGACCATGCGTGCCATGCTGCCGCTGTCCGGCGTACGGGTGCGCGTGCTCCTCGATACGGGCCCACCTTTGCCACCAGGGACAAGCTTGGCAAACGCTGAGATGCAGCAGCAGCTGCAGCGGCGTCTAGAGCTGGAGACGACGCAGATGCTCAGCGACCTGGGTGCGACGTTGCTGACAGGAACAGAGGGTGAACAAGGCCCAGAAATCGTGGTTGCCTGCTGGGCGCTGGCACAAGGCTTTCTGGTGAGCACATGCAGCGAAGGCACGCGTCACAGCCATTGGCAGGTGCAGGCGCAAAAAAATCAGGGCTGGTTTAACTCATGCGGCAGCCACGTGGACCATGGACTGTGCTATGGCCCTTGGCTGCGGCAACAACGCTATGCATGCTGTGCCTGGTCCCTCGTTTGCAAACAGGAAGCTGTGCACGCTCCCACCAGGCCCAAAGCTGTGACTGCCGACTGGGTGGCCGAGTGCTCTCGTCTGGCAAGCAAGGTAGCAATGTTGTCTGGGCGCTGACTCGGGGTTTCGGGACAGGCTGGTCTGGCTTGAGCACACCAGCAACTTGGACACAGCCTTGCTGTCACTAGCTACAGTATGCACAGCCGATGAGGCAGCAGCAGCAGAGCTACCACCAACAAATAGCAAGCAAAAGCGGAGCTCAGCCTTCTATCATCCTGCCTGCGTGCTCCTTGTGGTACCAGCTTGCATGTTTCTTCTTGTGCAATACGTTCGTTTTGCTAGCCTGTGAATTTGGTCCAAAAATCCTTTGTCTGCGCTGTTGCAGGTTTTGACAGACCCCTTCGAGCTCCCTCCCTTGGCAGGCCTTCAGTTGTGCGTAACGGGCTTCAACGAGCCCGATGACCGCGAGAGTCTACCCCTACACATCCAGGCCTTGGGAGCGTGCTACAACCGCGACATGCGCAAGGGCCAGTGCACCCACCTTGTGGCAAAGTTAAGGAGTGGCGACAAGTACAGGTGGGTGGTCAAATAGACACTGTGTGTCCTTGTGCATAACAGCCAGCGACGCTCACTTATGAATAAATCTATTTGCAGACAGTGTGCGAGAATTGTCAGCTTGAAGCCTCACCCCTGCAAATGCTGCCTGTTCGTTGCAGGCATGCTGTCACTTGGGGCAATGTTCGCATCGTGGACGTGTCTTGGCTGCTGGACTGTATCCGCTACCAGATGCGCCAGGATGAGGCAAGGCACATCCCACCTGAGCCAGAACGTGAGTGCATTGGTCTTGGGGCTGTGGCTGGCTTGGGCTTTCATTGTGGCTGTTGACAGGGTCCTGGATGAGGTAGCAGATAAGGCTTTCACTGGAGGTCTGGTGTGCAGAGTCATTGAACATGGGCGCTGCCATGGCCGTTTTGTGGGGATGGGCCCGCTGGTGTCGGTGTCCCACAAGGCAAGCTTCATTGACTAGTCTCGACATGCGCAGCATGCATTGCAACAGGCGCTGCCATAAACTGTCAGAAGTTCAGTGCTGCAGTGCACTGGGTGCGCCGGAGATGCGTCTGCCTGCTTGCTGACTGGACAGTCCATGCTTCAGCTCATAGCTGAGCAAGAATTTGCCTTGCAAGAATCTGTTGGAAGCAACCACATGCAAGCCATGACAGGCAACAACACCATGCCTGTACACAGCAATCATTCGCCCATATTACAAAATTCAAGGTTTGCACCCTTTGCACGTCCCTTCATATTCCAAAGCCCCTGCAATAGTTCGTGGCCCAATCGGCGGCGCTGTGGCTGTGACGCCCTGCGCACTGAGCTCCTTCACAGTCAGGGCAACCGAGGCTGTCGCAGAGGCCACGGCTGCAAAGCAGGCTGCACGCAAGTCTCTGGCAACAGGGCACACACGGGGGGGCAATGCAGCGCGGGCCCAGTCACAGCCGCCAGTGCCGAAGTCGTCGTGTGTGGCTGCGGCCATCATGGAAGTGGTGGGGGGTGGATCAGCCAGTAGGCAGCCCAGTGGGCCGCATGCTTTGGTGCAGGTGCAGCAGCAGCAGCAGCAGCAGCAGGACAGCGTTGGCGGGGCTGCCTTGAGGCCTGTGCAGGACGGCGAGGAAGTGGAGGCAGGTGAGCATGTTGGGTAAGGATTGTTTGTACAAGGTTGAGTGTAACATTGGGTGTGGGATAGCTTGATATGGGAAGAGTGGACAGCTGCAAGGCAGTGTGTTAGATATGTGAGGGTTGGTGCTGTCATGAAATGGCCCTGACGCCACGCCCTGCATTGCAGTACCAGGGTTGTTGCAAAACTGCGAGACTTGTGATACACAAGAGCGCAGCACCTTCAATATCCAGCGGTCATGGCTTGGCATGGCTGCAGCGCTGAGCTGATCAGACAAGCTGAGCCTCTTTGCTTCTCCTGTTGCCCCAGGTGCACCAATGGATGATCACTTCTACATGGGCTGGGTGCGGCTGCACCCCTTGGGCTGCACATCCTCAGAGGTCAGCGACATGGTGCGCCTTTGCTGCGCATGTGGAGCGACCAGGTGAGCACCTGCGCATGTCTTGTTGAGGTTATGTCAATCAAGGGCAGGCTAGCACTGTTATACCCTGTAACTGTAAACCACTCGTGCCCAGGGTGTCAGAGCCGTTTGAGGCCTGCAGCAAACGGCTGGTGTCTGTGGCAGGACTGTTGGTGCCGCGTTGCTGCTCTGCTCACTCTACACTCCATCTCCCATGTGCCGTTGCTGCTCTGCTCACTCTACACTCCATCTCCCATGTGCTGCGCTGCGCGCTCGCTGTACCACGCCTGTTAGACTCACCTTGCAGCGCTCTTCCATCCGCTGCACTCCACATGTGCTGCCCGTGCATGCGGCCACCATGCAGAGAGCCTGACCTGCATCCCGACATCACACATGTGCTGCTGGGTGCTGACGTCACTCCTCAGCAGCTGACGGTGCTGAGAGAGCACCTGACGGCAACCCCCCACTGCAAGGTGAGGGTATGTGTTGTTCGCACTCATGCAGCTGCACCACGTGGAACACGCCTGGCCGTATCTCAACACGAGCGTAGCGTGGCTCACTGGGAGCAGCGTGACCCACAAAGGGCTGGCCTGTGTGCACACGGCAGAGGCACGGCACACATGCAGCAATGTAGCTGAAAGCTTTCATCCACGATATGAACACACCAGCATGCAAGCCACTGACAGGCAGGCAGGCAAGTGCCTTTGGTGACCGTTCTACGTACTCGCCGTGCTGTTTGCTGTTTGCCAGCAAGCCGCCACTTGCCCCTCCCTCCCCATGTCCTGTACGACACTCATGCCTGCTGCGCCACCTGGTTTCTGCGCCCTGCAGGTGGTCAAGCTGGCCTGGCTCCAGCACTGTGTGCTGCGCCACTGCTATGTTGAGGTGGACAGCACATGGGCAGTGCCTCAGGCGGAGCTGCAGCCCCCCGCAGCCGCTGGGACCAGGCTGCCAGGCCTTGCACGCATAGCTTCCACGTACCTTCCCGACGATGCCAGCAGACCCGCAGCTAGGCCCGGTGCAGCAGGGGTGGGGACAAGGGCAGGGGCGCAGGCGCCTGGGATCGCAGGGGCCTGCGAGGGTGGGGAGACGGCCGCAGCAGCAGGGACGGGGGCAAGAGGAGCACTGCTTCAGGGGCTGTGGTTTACGCTTGCTGCGGTCAGCGACACCGAGGAGGCGACGCTGGCGGGGCAGCTGATCTGGGCCAACGGCGGCAAGGTGCGCAGGGCAAAGGGTGGAGGGATGGTTTTAATGAGGCAACTGGGTCTCTGCGGGCAAGGGGTGCAAGCCAAGTGGAAGTGGGCATGATGTCTGAGGCAAGTTGCTCGGTGTGAAGGTGCTTGAGCGAGTGCAGGTGGCAATACAACTGTGTAGGACAAATGTAAGAGACTGGTACATAAATTCTGTGACGTGCCTGCGGCTATGGTTCAGGTTGTGGTACCAGGAGCCCTTTTGTGCTCGTGGACATGCCATCGCATTGTGCGTGGGCCAGCACACTTGGAACTTTCAGCCCTTTTGCTGCCTCTTTCAACCTCAACACCAGGCCTGCCAATCTGTCCTTGCCACAGATCTTTGCGGCCACCAGCGCCCGCATGGTGCCGGACCCCTCCAAGGCCTTTGCCATCTGCCCCCACGGGCTCCCTGAGGAGAGGCAGGTGCAGCTGGAGAAGACGTGCGAGGACTTCAGGGTGCCGCCTGCCTCACAGAGGGTCACACTGTACTGGCTGCAGGTACGGTGGGGGGAGAGGGAAGGAGGGCAGGAAGTTGAACGGAAGCTGCAGGGGGTCCTTCTCACTGTGCAGGTGAAGTATCACAGATTGGGAGGGGTACGACGTTGGGCAGGGTACCGTAGGGTTGACAGGGTGAAGCTGAATGGCAAGGCACTGCTGTATAAGCCACAGGCAGAATGTGTGGGGATGGGGGGCGTCAGAGCACTGATTGTTTCCCCCTTGTGAGCAAGTAGGACAGCTTGATGCAGCTGTAGCAAGCCAAGTATGGAAGGTCTGTGTCTGTGCCCGGAACATGATAATAAGGTCGAACGATACACTGTGCATGTGACAGCACCTGTTGCAAACTCTGGTAATGAGACGTCCTCACACTGTTGCGTGCCTGTCTCCACCCCACCGTATTCCAGTCAAGCGTTGACAGCGGGCAGCTGCAGCCATTCGATGCGCGCAACGGCCCCGCCTTCCGCCCGATGCCCTTCAACCTGCCCCTCAAGTCATTCAAGGACGTCAGGCTGCACGCCTCTTCATACTTGCTCCACACAAAGCAGTCCCTGCAGGTGGGTCACACCCCAAGGCTGGTCAGGTGTCCTACGGGTGTTTGTGCGCGGAGGGCAGTGTGCAGATATGTTCGCGTGGATGGCAGTGTCACGTGTGTGGTGCACCTGCGCCACTGATTCGCTGCAGTGCTGCGCCTAGCTGCGTAAGCGCAGGCCCTTGTGCAGCCCCGACTCTGCTCTTGCTGCTGCACCGCTTTGTCTCAGCGCCTTGTCCACTTCTGCGGCTGTGCTTAATTGACCCAGGCTGGTGTGCCCAGCTGGCATCGGATCATGTGCGCACCTAACATTGGTTGCTGTTGATGTGTTTGTCTGACCTGGTGCGCAGTACCTGATTACGCTGCTGGGCGGTACCTACACAGATAGCCTGTCCAAAGCGAGCACGCACCTGCTGACGCAGGAGGCAGAGGGGCCGGTGAGCAGCTTGGGGGCTGGCCTGGTCAGTGGCAGGCAGAGGGGCATTAGTAGACCAAAGGGGGACTTCTTGGACAGGGAGGGGGGGAGACTTGTCACTCGAACTTTGGGAGCGAGAAGGGGATCAGTGCTCAAGCATGGGGGGCGGAAGGGGACACGCACTGCATGCAGAGGGCGTAAGTTGCAAGCGCGCAGTCGCTGAAGCGGCAGGCAGCTGCGCTCACAGCGCCTGCCCAGCCCACCACTGAATTGGCGCGCATTGCAATCTGCACACGCACCTGTACAGAAATACAAGATGGCCGTCAGGTGGAACATGTCAGTCGTCAACGCTAGCTGGCTGATCGACAGCGCCTACCGCGGAATGCCCCTTGGCCCCGAAGGTTACGCTCCCCGCGTGCCCGAAGGCGCGGCAGCCGCCGGCACCGGCACAGGGGCGCCGGGCGGCTTTGAGCATGCGCCGACGCAGGGGGTGGGAGCCCTGCCCAGCCAGTTGAACGCCACTCAGGTACGAGCAGTGGGTGGGGGCCAGCATGTGGTCAAATGGGGGTAGCTGGCTGCGGACCGAGTCGTGAGCGGAGCAGCGTCAACAGCTGCTTCTTGCCCCGCGTCGTGCACTTGCATGACTGCCGAGCGGGCCCGATTATCGCTGGGCCAAGGGGTGCACATGGCGAGGGGAGGAGCTGATTGCCACCGTCTGCCCGCAGCGATTCACGCTCGACGTTGCGGCCCTGCCTGCCTGTTCATTCCATGTCCTGTGCAGGTACCAGGGAGGCCTACCAGCTCTACCCTGGCGCCTTGGTCTGCTGCTCCTTCAGGTACGTGTAAGCTGCAATCACTGTCTCACACTATCCGCGGCTGGGGAGGCGCCTGGCTGTGCCTGAGTTGGCCATTTGAGCTTTCAACTCATAACACATGCTGTTGGTGGGGCGGACCGCTGGTGACATATCTGCACTTGCAGCTTAGTTCTGACAACGGGCTGTGCCAACAGCGTTCTATTGTCATGCATACATCTGTAATTGGGCTGTTGCCAAATAAACTCCTAAACCTTCATGCACTTCTGCCAGATTACACTTGTGCACTTATCCCCTCTAAAGGCTCATGGCTTCGCATTTGCTGCACCCATCGACCCCCCCCCTGCAGCAGGTGCTGCTACCGCCTCCCACCTCAGCGCTGCTGCACAGCCCTCAGCTGCAGCAGCTGCAGCGGGGGCCGGCAGCATGGGCCCCCCTGCTGCCTCCTCAAGCGCTGCCACCGGCGGCCTAAGCAGGCTACAGGCCGCCCTGATGAGCCTGGACAAGAGCAAGGCAGGCGCAGGCGCGGCGCTTGTGCAGGGGCAGCAGGGCAAGGGCGGCAATCACAACCCCTTTGCTCAAGGGGCAGGCAGGCAGCCACCGCTTGGCGGACCAGCCATCGGCGCTGACGGCCTAGGGCCGGGCACAGGTGCAGGTGCAGGGCAGGGCCTGACTGGGGCGCCAGCCTGGATGGCCGATGGCGCGAACGCGAAACCCCGGCTCCCGACGGTTTCAGCTGCTGGTCTCCCGGGACCGGAACCCCGCGCTGCTGCTGCTGCTGCTGCTGCTGGTCCGTTCAGTATGGAGGGAGGTGCTCCTTCTGTCCACTCGCTGGAGGCTCCGGCCGACGCGGCGCTCGGCGTCGCAACTGCTTTTGGCGCCGCTGGCGGGGCTGCTGTAGCGGTTGTGGGACGGTCTGCAGGGCAGGCCGCTGACGTCACAGCCATGGCAGGGGCAGGGGCAGGACCGGGGCCAGGAGGGGCAGGGGAAGGGGGGTCAGGGCAGCTGCGCCGAGTGCTGTCCACTGGCATGCCTGAGCCCAGCAGCGCAGGCAGCTGCCTGGAAGGTGGCGAGGGCGGCTCAGGCAGCCATGCCATACATGCGCCGATCGGCTTTTCGTCTCTCCCCCGCCTTGCGTCTGGCCAGGACGCCTCTGGCACCGCTGCTGCAGGAACAGCAGGGGAAGGAGGTGGGGCGGCAGGGGAAGGTGCCGTGGAGCCTAGGCCGCAAGGCCAGGGACAGGTGCAGGCGGACGCGGAGGGCAGCACGGTGGCTGGCGGTGATGTAGAGGCCCTGGCCTCGCCAGACTCCATTGGTGAGTTGCCGCTCGACACAGGGTCAATGTCGTGTGACAGGATAGGGAAGCTTGGTTGTGCCAGGTCAGGGTTGGTAGGCAGGATTGGAAGCGGTGCGGGGTGAGGGTGGCAGGTGCAGGCTCCTACCTTTGACCCTCGCATGTGCAGCTGACAATGGAGGCGAATACGCAGCAGGTCTGGGGGCTGTGCAGCAGAGGAGTGAGGTGGATGCACACAGGAGCTTGCGTGAACAGGCTGTCCTGACTGTATTTCGCACAGTCTGATGAGCTTTCCTGTGGCCGTCGTTTGCACTGCTGCGTAACTGACTCGATCCTCCTTGCAACGCCTGCAGACGACAACGTGCAAGTCATAGCGCAGATCAACAACCTGATCAGCATCAAGGAACGAGCCGGCAGTCTTGGGTTAGGGCGGCCCACGGGCTTCTTAGGGGACCTTTCCAACTGCTCCCAGATCGACCTGCCCCCGCTGCCGCTGCCACTGCCCACGCCTGCGGGCGCAAGCGCAAAGGACGCCATGGCCTCTGATCAGAGCCTACTGGGCAGGGGCACGGCGGGAGCTGCACGCCGACCTGGGCAGGTGCGGGCGGGTTGGGCACATGCATTGCACTCGGGATGTGGGAGGCATATGCGGAGCATGATGAGGGTAAACAGTAATGGCCAGGCGGCTGGCGTATTGTGAGTAGGCGCATGTAGTCTTTGCATCCCCCTCCAGCCGCCTGCCCATGCGTTTTGCTGCACCAGCACATCCAATGTTACACATTTACTGTGTATCATGGACCGTTGCCTCCTTGCCTGACAACAGGACAGTGAGCGGCGCAGCGGCCACAAGCGCCATGCCTCCGGTGCCCCCGAGGGACCCGAGGGCAGCAGGAGGAGGGGTTCAGGGGCCAAGGCGCACTCGGTGACCACAAGCAGCCACTCTGCGGGACTGGAGGATGAGCTGGTGGGGGGAGGCGACATGTCACAGCAGGTGAGTCAGGTCGGGTTGCACTGTGAAGGGAGAGGCGGAGCTTAGTGTGTGCAAAAGGACCTGACAGGGTTAGGGGGGGGG
>JAWZTI010000004.1:46570-67333 GCA_039880955.1 Chlamydomonas urium | reverse complement strand
CAGGAGTTCGGGCGTTACTGTGCAGGTTGCAAGCATTGCGGTAGTGGCATATCGATAGGTCTCGGCTGCAGAGACACCGGGCACATGTCGACCGGGCAGAGCCATGTCTCAAATCTGAGATATGGCAAAGCAGCTGAGCACAAGCTCACGCAACAACTGCATTGCAACTGCTGTAAACTTCGCCTGTCCTCCCCCCTCCCTATGCGCCTGCTCACTCCTTCAGGTTGGCTATGACATGGGCCTGCCCGCTGAGCGCCTGCTGACGCGCCACCGGGCCAAGGCACAGGCGGCGAGCAAGGGCGGGGCAGGGGCTGCAGGGGGCGTGGATGTGGGCACGCGCCAGCAGATCATCAGCAGGGTCAAGGGGCAGGGGCGCTCGGGGCGCGGCTGACGGCGCTGGAGTGCACGTCCCCAGCAGTGCAGGCGCCTCAGCAATGGTGTGCAAGCTGGGAAGCTGGGCAACAGGGCGAACCTGTGACTGTCACAATGCAACAAGTGCATGCCTGGCAGGCAAGCGGTGATCGGTCGTACTTCAATCACAATCACATCACACACTCCACCAGGCATCAGGACTCGAGCCTCGCTCACTGGCCACATTTCTGCTTGGACGTGCTGATATTGCTTTTGCTGATGTCTCACCCCCCATGTTCTGCTCTCCTAGCGGCTGCCTGCACACTTCACCTCTTTTTTATGGGGCAGGCCGTTGACACTGGCCATGGCAGGTGGATGGGGCCATGTTGCCAAATCCACACATATATGTGTGAGGTGACACGATGGGCTGGAGTCACTTTGATGTCTATCGCCTTTGCCATTCGCCTACAACTGCTGTTGTTCTGCTCAGCTATTGTCATCGTCATGTCAGGACGCTTGCGTGCAGTTAGCAGCTACGATTGCAGTTCAAGTATGGAGGTCTGTGGACGTTGTGCTTGGTTTCAGCAAGCTGTTGCCTGCACGTGGTGTGCCCAGGTGCCTTTTGCTGGTACCTTTGCCTTTGAACAGTCGCATTTTCCGCACTAGCAAAATTTTACTGATTCATGCTGAATCTCTGAGAATCCGGCCAGGGCTACACAAATCCCGACTCGCCAGCGACCGCACACACGGACGGGCCCGGCCTGAAGGAGCTGCAGCTCGCCAGCGCGATCCCATCAAGCGTCGCAAGCGCCTGCCGCTCCCGCGCACCACCAGCCCCACCCAGCCTCGCTCACCTTACCAGCATTGCCACCAGGTCAGCCTCAAAAGCATGCTGGCAGTGTCGAGCCTATCCAGCCCCTGCGTGCCTCACTTTCACTGGTGGTACTACCTCGGCGTGTGGCCGCCATGACCAGCTCCAGCTCAGCTTCTATCCCACTTTGATCATTGCCAACCAGCGAAGTCAAACTCATGTCTGCAATGGTTGAAGCTGAGGACCCGGGCTGGGACTTTGAATGCCAAACAACCATTCTGGCAGAGCCACTGCCAGGCGCGGAGCTTCTGGATGTCTGCACGCAGCTGCGCGACTGTGGAAGCTGGGACACGTGGCCAAAGCCCCTGGTCAACCAATTGGTGAAGCTGTTGGCCGGGCGTGCAGCCGGCATTCCGGGGTATGGCAGGTGAGCAGCATGTTGTTCATGATAGCCTACTGAGCGCCTTCTGTCGAGTAACGCATCACATGCATCGCATGCAGCTCTGTTCATGCATCGTTGGCTGTACTCATGTCCTGCATTTGCAAGGCTGGCTACTAGCCATCCTTGAAGGAACTTGAAGTCTCTCAAGAATATGTACTGCAACGTGCACCCCTGAACCTGCTTGTGCGTGCCTGCACGGTGCGGAGAATATTCCTGGTGTGGATCGCTTTGTTGACATTCTGCCAGATTGGGAGACATACACTGAAGCCAACCCCTGGGTGCGGCCAATCGTCGACCCCACCTACCTGGTGAGATGCACGTCCGGTCAAGGCTGCAGGTTTGGGGACTTGTCTTCAAGTTATCCTTGTCACAGAACGTTCCCCTGTGTCATAGAGGTAGGGCATGCATGGGTTGGATGAGGGGGCTGACTGTTGGTACCAGATCTGTCTGTAGACTAATCGGGCTGGATTCTGATGGAAGGCTCAAGCACCGCACAATACGCTTCGATTCTGTGGTGCAGATGGCATTGGCAAGGGTGTGGATGCTGGTAGTGCTGGCGGTGAATGATGCTTGTGCACGTTAACAATACACACGGCAGGCATGCAGGCCGCGATTGCCTGAGCTAGCGTATCACCTGCCCCCAACACAGGAGATTGATGTCAGCATCGGGCCGGGCGCAGTGGGCATGTTGGCTGCTCCCATAATGCCAGGAGTGTACCTGACAGCCATTGCCGCCATTGGTGCTTGTCGGCGGTGGCAACTACAGCTTCGCATTTGGCACTGGCGCTCAGGGGCAGGCGCATGCACATCACCTATTGGGCACCCTACAGGCATTGAACCCCGGCCTACGGGGCAAGATGTATTTTACAGGCAGCACGCCAGTGCTGTACCGTTAGCACGCCAGCGCTAGCGCAGATGTTTGCAGCTGCGTCCTTCCTGAGTTCGACAAACTGCTGCGCACTTCGGATGGCCCGCTGCTCGTTATGACACTACATCTGAAGCTCTAGTTTCATTGACATCGTTGCAGTTACATTTGCTCATGCACGTATGAAGCTATCAGTTTTGGGGGCCCCCGCGTGCACCCACTGCTGGCAATCTCGAGATCTGTCCAGTGGACACAGAAATCAGAAGATTGTCGCGTTTGCCCGAACGACAGCGCAAAAGTGAGCACGCATGCGCAACCCCGTGGGTAGGGTGACATCTGCCACAGCATCTGCCTCCTCCGCACTTCCAGCCCCTATGAGCACTTCACCTCTTTTTTTATGGGGCAGGCTGTTCACACTGGCAGGCGGATGGGGCCCTGTTTCTGAACCCCGTGTCGGTTGCTGAAGGCCACCAGACTGTACTTCAGTGACAACTTCAGTGACACCAGCACACGCTGGACTCGCTGCAAGCGCTTGGTCTCAGCCGGGCAGAGACACGCAAGGCTGCATCTAAACTGCACACACAAGCAATCAAGAGCGTGCACAGCATTGTCCAAATCACCAGGGTTCTGGAACACAGTCGAAACGCCACGCACCATGCCCGCCCAAAGGCACCAGACAAACCGCCATGAACGCGCTAGATACCTAGCCTCCTCCCCAGGGTAGTGGTGCTGCAGCGGCCGCATGCCGCAAACGGCACTGCTTCCCAACCCAAAACCAACGCCCCAAAGGGGCGTTGCCTTTCTTTCTTTCTTTCTTTCTTTCAGTGACAACTTCCCAGCATTGGAGAGGTTTTACTGACATGTGGCTGACACTTGGCTGACACAATGGTAGCTTTCCACTGAAGCAGCTTTTATCAGCAGCTGCCAACAGTAGCTTCCTGTTCTTACTTTGTCTATTTAAGGCGAGAGACCCACGCCACAACGGGGTTCTCCAGAGAGGGAACTTACCCTGTCACTTGTTGGGTTCTGACTGGTTTCCAGTCTCGTGTAACGCTCCTATTCTCTATTCTGTGCCTGTGTCTCTCTGTCAGTGAGGCGCCCTTGTGTCTGCGTCAACTCCCGCTGTGCTTCATCCCAACGAACCGCGACTTCGTCGACCTAGCAGCCGCCAATAAGGCATAAAGAGCTTGCCAATGGCTGTCAGCGGCCTTGGCTACCGCTGCCTTGACAGCATGTGCCCAGTGTGCTCACAGAAGTGCAGGCAAAGGCGCTGCTATTCCGCTGCAGCTGCGCCTGGCGCCTTGGTCGCAGGTGCAGGGTGCAGCAGCTGAGGTTCCTTCAGCAGCTTCCTCAGCAGGCTGGGGCAGCCATAGTGGCTATGCCCCTCAGGAAGCTTGGCCTCAGCCTGCGCCCCGGCCCCAGCGCTGGCCCCTGCACCGTCCCCTTGAGCTGGCAGCTCGCCCTTGGCCAAGCTTGCCTTGAGCTGCTGCAGGTTGTACAGAGGCTTAGGGCCCTGCTTGCGGGAGAAGCTGCGCATCGCCGCCATCTCGTCCGTCACCCTGAGAGGAGCAGAGTGGGCGGTGGGACAGGCATGTGTGAGGGCTTTGCAGGGATGGACAACAACCTGAGGTTCAGCGCCTGTGGACGATGCTCAAGCAGCCTGCACCCGCAGGGATATGTTTGGCCTACAGCCGCCGTTGCGTAATGAAAAGCTAAACTGCTAAAAATACTCATTCACGCAACTGCCCCCTGGCGCACCAGGTGAGCATCTCCTCATCAAGCAGCTCGCTCAGAGCATTGTGCAGCTGCGATGCCTTGCCAGGCTTGCCATGGTTCGCAATGTCGTTCACGACAAACCGGATCTTCTTGTGTGTCACGGGGTCCACGAGGGGTCGCACAAAGTTCCCTAGGAAGACCCAGAGCAGCAACAACGGCAAAACGGGGGCCGCGCCAGCTGATCGGCAGTTTGAGGTTTGCAGAAGGATTGTGACGCTTGAAGCTTGAGTGCATTGTCAGGGCATCCCAAGTAAACGGCAGCAGCAGTAGCTGTAGCAGTCATAGCGTCTCAGCTCTGCAAGGACATGAGAGGCTTGCTGCTTGCTTGCTTTACTTTCCTGAGTTGACTGAGTTTGCCCCAGGCGGCAGAGCGTAGACTCTGACGCCTCCCTTTCCCTGTAACCCAGGTCCCAGGTGTGTGAACCAGGTGTGGGTCTCTGGGCACCACACGTACCCCTAGCATCGGCCGGGTCCAGTGCGACAATCCCGACTTTCTGGGTGCAACTCCCAGGCCGGCCCTAAGACCTGCGCACAGCCTCAGTGCGTAGGCACCCCCCCCCCGTCGGTGCCCCCAGGCTTACGAGTCCTGCAACTTAACGAGTGAGTCGAGCCGAATAGGCGCAGATCACAACATCAGCCCTCCGCACTCACAGGCAGGCGTCATGATGCCAGGCGCGTCCATGACCAGCAGCTGGCCCAGGCGCTCAGGGTAGTGCGCAGCCATGATGTTGGTGAAGCTGAGGGCCAGGGCGGGGTCCATGTCGCCAACCCCAAACTGAGGAGGGGATGTGGCGGCGGCAAAAGGTGCAGGCAAATAATGGCAAGGGAGAGGCAGAGTGAGACAGCTGCAGTGAATGTGCCAAAAGATTTTGTGCAACAAGGATTCAGAGTCTGGCCACGTCAGTAGACGCATCCTTGTGGGCAGGTGCAATGGATGGGTGTGTGCAGATTACAGCAGCAGCGTGGCGCTGCAGCACCCACCCCGATGAAGTCGTTGAGCCACACCCACTGCTCGACGCCCTCTGGCATCGCTCGAATCGCTGTCTCAAACGACTGCGGCAGGAAGCACACGCAGCATTGGTCAGCTCATTTGCACGTGACAAGCTCCCTGCTGACAGTGCACTGCTGTCAGCAAACACCCCCATCGCCAACACAGCAAGTGCTTCTGAAATTCCAGTGGACAACGAGACGCCATTGGGTGCTTTCTGCTCGTGCCATACCTCAATCATGTGGTCCAGCAGCATCTTGACGTTCCGGTTGCCCACAAGGATGAAGTTGCTGTATATGACTGGGCGGCCCAGCTTGTCATGCCCCACCCTGTGCGCGGCAGGCGGTTGGTTAGGCCACCGCACATGCAATGCCCTGGCCATGCCAAACGACTCCACGTCCATGTGTCAAGAGTAGCAATGCAGGTGTGATACAATCGTTCAGCGCATGCATGGCTACTGACAGGTGCATGTAGTGGGAGCTCGGGTTCGCCTTGCATGCTCCACATTCCAGACTGCTTGGATGCTGCTGCTTTCTCCAAGCTGCTGTGTGAGCCAAGCGCTTGACAGTGGCCGCCATATTGCCGCCATTGGCACGAAAGAAGCGGCGCAAATCATCGTCGCTGATTGTGTTAGACGCCTCTTTCCCAACACGCTGTAGCTCCTGCCGCAGCTGCAATACCTGTTCTGCAGTGGCAGACACCCTCGGTGACTCGGCGTCAGTCATGCCTGCTGAGTTTAGTGTTGGCAGAACAGGGGTTGACCATCTCAACCGTCGCTGGGCAACAGCGATTCAGCCACCCACACTTAGTAACCGACCCTTCCACCAACATGTGTGCTCTGCAGGTCACGGCACCCACACCCCCCGCTCGCTCGCCGATCGTCCAACAGGCGGGGTTAGCTGTGCGTGCGGTTCTCACGCGTGGCAGGCGTGACAATGGTTGTCACATGGTCACGCTTTCACCCACATCGCGAAACTAGTTTTAGTTTTCATACATGCAAGTTGTATTGTAACGTATATAGAGAAATTTGTCGCCACCTTTGAAAATTAGTGACGTATATATCGTGAATTGTTTAAATTGTAATTGTTACATAACACGTGTCAGGCCATTATTCGTAATACATTATTGTGGTATGACACCACAAAGTCGCCAACAATCAGATTCTTTCTGGAGTCTGCTTCCACCAAAACAGAAATTCGTTGTACGATGTTGCCTAGCCTCTCGGTAAGATGTACCCAGGACAAATGACCGCCGCCGGCCAGGCTAGCAGTGGCTTTGTGGGGTCGGCTCAACATCTTGATCTCGACATGGTTGCGCAAGGTGCAACGTCTCACAAACTACCTAGCATGGCTGGCTGGGCAGGCATCTGTGTGCCCCCACCCACGCCAAACTCCTAGCATGGCACTCCTCCGTCCCTTGCATGTAATCCCGCGTGCACATCGCTTGTCCTCAGTTGGGCTCCCAGTCTGTGCGCATGCCACGGCAGTGCAGCAGCACCGGCCATCAAGTGCCAGTCTGCCAAGTATGCAGAGCAAAGGTCTGGGGTGAGCGGGTGGCACTCAATACACTCAAGCAGTCACCACACAGCATGCCAAACACCCCACTCCAGGCAGAGGTCATGCAATTTTTTGATGCCGACACGTGCATGCGTCAAGCGCGCCCAACCAATCTTCTTGCGGTAATTTAGCCAGCAGTTGTCAACTCGCCATATGTGGGATCAGCTTTGATGTCGGCCTCCTCCACGTTCAAAAGCAGGTTGGGGTTCTGGCGCAACACCTGCACACGAGGAGCAACATACATGACCAACAACGAGTTGGTGCAGCCCTCAACTCCAATGCTTCTGGATGCAACTGGCAACATCTCGGTGTGCATTACAAGCCTCCCCTACGGTCTCCATCATTCAATCATCACAAAGCAACGCCCTAGCCTCACCTCCACAGGGTGTTGGCTGGGGAACCAGCGTGCCAAGTTGGACAGCGAGAGCGCAAGCTGTCGGGGGTCCAGCAGTTGAGGGACCTCTTCAATGATGGCGTCGAGCTCACCAGGCTTGTCAACGCTGGACAGGATGAGCTTGACCTGGCATGCAACAGCAGGTGGGAGTGGATGGGCCAACAGTCCATTCATTGATTTGCTTTGTGTGCCCCAAGAAGACATAGTAGAGCCATTGGCCCACACACCTTCTCAGCGTTTTCTGCAATCACCGTCTCGGACAACAACAGCATCTTCGGTGTTTTCTTGATGATCTACAGCAGGTGCAGGCGCTTTGACTTGAGTCAGGCTGCAAAAGAGATACACACAAACGATGCAGGCAGCGACTCCTACCGCTGTGCTACCTCTGCCTCTGAGACGAGCTCTGATACATATAGATCCCAAAGTATAAGACCCACATCCCTTCTTGCCATCACTCACCGCAGACACATTGGCCGCTGGAAATGCACCCTTCAGGACGATGACCGTGGCTGCGACTCGTTGCACATTAGCAATGAGCTTCACCCAATCGCCGGCCCTCATCTTATCCAGGTTCGGCTGCAGGTCGGGCAGCAGGCTCTCGAGGTAGGAGATGTTCTCCCTGACTATTGACTCACTCAGCCCTGACCTTTTTGCTGCCTGGGCAATCACGGACCGCATGCAGGGTGGATGCGTGGGCTTCGCCTTGGCAGGCATGTTTGCAAATTAAAACTTGAGGGTGTGTGCAGCAGCAGGAACGCGTACCTCTACAATTTCTTTGATCTCACGTTCTCGCCGCTTGGCAGCATGGTCAATCTGTTCAAACTTGGGCATCTCTCGCTGTGGGATGTACCTACATCACACGGCGGTGGGGCACTTTGATCGTCAAAGCGAGGAGCCAGCAGGGCATGTAATGCAGCGACATGCTGTGCAACATCCCGTCGTACACAGAAGCAACAGTGTACGCTGTGGGTGGGTCCAGGGCAGCTAATGGGGCTGCGTTTGAGCTTGTGGGCTGCTGAGGCCCAGCCGTGCTGGCACTGGGTGCTGCATCGGTGCTGGAGCACATGACTGCACAGTCCCTCCTCCTGCTTGGGACCGCGTTGACTCGGCAGCATCCCGCGCCCAGGCTCCTGCACGGACGCGCTCTGCTGCTTCTGGAAGCCCGCAGGCGCAGCATGGCAACTTGGCTCCTGGCAGAGGAGCGCCACATCAGTTTTTTGAAGATACACCTTGGCCATTCCCACACTCGCTTCGAGATTTGATGTTCCTGCGTCAACAACATGACAGAATGGCTACAGCAGCAGTTGTATCAGCGGTGGTGCATCTCAGATCACAGGCAAATATTGAACTATATCAGAGCACGGTTGCTTGACAGCAAACTTGCAGCAGGGCGGCAAGTAATTACTTGCCTTGTAAGCAGCGTGCATGGCAAAGTTATGGAGCCCATGCCTCAAGCGCCATGCATTTGCCAAGATGAGCTCAACCGTCGGCAGGAGTTTTCCTTCAACTGTTCTGTGCTGTAGTTGTGCCACAGTCTCCGCGTTTGCGGTGCACAGTGTGAGCATTGCGCACACGATGAGGTGCCCTGCTTACACATAACATGTTGCTGATCTAGGCTTGAAGGAGGAGTGAGGGCTGAACAACGTTGTTAACAGGCTGCAAACCTGCATACCTGGCCAGCTGTGCAGTATGCTGGGTGGGCGAAGTCCCAAAGCATCGCTGGCAGCCATACATGTGTGGAGGCGGCACACTGTTGATTGGCAGAATTCAAGTGCTTGCAGCATCTGGAACACTGTAAGCAAGTGCTCAGCAAGGAGGCCCCCGATGGTTGCTACAGGAAGTGCTTCTCAACACCTACAAACCCTTGGTAATCCCCGTAGTGGTAATCCTTAACAGAACATCAGCCAAATCTGGTGATGCAAGCAGCAAGTCTAGTACATGGAAAAAGTTTGTTTTTGATGGGATGAAATGTTGCTGACTGGCAACGATAGGCAAAAGTATTATCAAAAGTGCAAATTGCAATTTGGGGCATGCCGATTGGGTGCGCACCTGCGAAGTAGTGTCCCTTGCACGATGCATATGCATCGCCTTATGCATCGCCTTGAGGGCACCTTCAGCAGGTTGGCCATGAATTGCTGTCACATGTAATAGAAACCCATACCCTTAGACACCGCTGCTTGAGCACGTCTGCAAGTTGAAACGAGCGTCATGGCAAAAGACATGTGGCATTTGGCTGCAACTGCCTGCAGGCGAGGCCGCCCCAGTATGGATATTGGGATATCCCAATCCCAGTATGACATTCCAGTCAGATTGGCCGCATGGAAAATCAGGGCACAGCCATGACGACGGCTTATGCCGTCTTTCCCACACTCTTCATATGATGCATGATGTCTGCAAAGGCACGTATGCTCATATAGCATAAAGCACGTATCACCACTGTGCCCCTAATGCTGCCCGCTGGTTTAAGCTAGAACCATGCATGCATACCCGGTGCAACACCGCTCAGCGACAGTGCCCCGCTCGGCCTGAGCGCACAAGTACTGTGCGTTGCGTGACACCATGCTTGATAGGGGTTTCCCAGGCGCTGCTGACCCCATCGTTCCAAGTGGTGTTGCGCCCCTTCCAATGTTGGGACCAGGACATCCTGACAGCAAACACGCTACAACCCCGCTTCATAGCTACAGAAACCCGCATTCCTAACCCAACTGCCACTTTCCCCTTGTGAACAGTGGGCAGTGCAAGTTCGCCTGCTCCCACTCCAGTCAATGCTTCTGGCGTGCAGAAATAGCGTCAGCCCAACACCTGCGCTTCAAGAAGAAGATCTTCTGCGTGCCTATGGTCACACTACATGGAGCTGAAGACCCACGAGTGCACTCATGATGGCATTGCCCGTAATGTATGACATGTACCAGCTCGGGTAAGCTTTTCAATACCGGTAGCTGATCCTGTGTGCAGTTCGAAAAGCACACTCAGATCCGGAAGCTTCAGCTGCTGCTGTGCTCCTCAGTGTGATAATACGCAACTTTCATGGTCGCAAGCTCAAGGTTGTGAGCCAGGCCCCCTGTGCCGAGCATGGGGCCTGGGGGGAATGGTAATGCCCCCATCGCTGCCCACTGGTGACGCACCACTGCTGCGTTGGCGGTGCTGCTGTGCATCACCCGGTCTGGCGGTGGCCATTGGTGCGGAGTTGCCGCACACAAGCAGCAGCAAAGGGATGGAGAAGACCGCAGTTACCATGACCAGCACAAACACTGACTTGGTGCTTGGACGGGGCTGCCAATCCCCTTGCACACAACAAGAGACAGGCAGCATGAGCGTTAGGCGCGTGGCATCAATGGCCACGGTCGTGTTGTGACACCTCTGCAGAAGGAGGCTCTGTCTCATAAGATAGGACTCGACAAAAAAACTCTGATCACGAAAGCAGCTGTATCATTCTTCGTTACGGGAAGCGTGCTAAGGTATATAACTCATATCACACATGCATGCCTGGCAGGATTGATTCCTAAGCTCTCAGTAGAAGCTTACCAAGCCTGTATAGCCTATAAGTGCTGTACCCTTTCTAAGGGAAGCTTCCCACTGGTGGTACCTCCCCGGGGCCCCGTGCTCACCATGCAGCAGCACAAACAGCCACATCACCACCAGCACCACTCCCAGGATGCACAGAAGCAGCACACCGGGGTCGGTACTGTCTACCTGCAGCAGCAACAGTGGTTGCAATCAGAATGGTCAGGCCAGGCACTGCTTGGCTATGGCTCCCTCATGGCTGATGGTCAATGGTGTTCAAACAGGGGAATTCCCCTGTTGATGGGCTTCCAAGCGCTTACCCAGTGCATTACCCGTTGAAACGTGCCGTTCGATGCGCTGGCTTCCACGCCAGGCAGGATGTTGTCTGAGGCATCCATTGCATATGAGGGCAAGGCTGCTGCAGCTGTATCTGCCCGGGACCCTTCTGCCTGCGGCCGTGGTGGCACAGGTGGTCCCCCTGCTGCGCCTGCTGCTGTTGCGCCTGTTGATGCCAGGGTGGTGCTGCTGCTGGGTTCACTGGAGTCTGGGCTGTGCATGGTGACGTGGCTGACCACACAGTGCACGACGGCAGCCTGCGGCGGAAGCGCGTCTCCTGCCTGCAACTCCCTGCCGGAGAAGAAGAGGCGGATGTTCGAGCCGGGGCACAGCTGCCAACGCTCCCTGATCTGTTCAGGCAGCAGTGCAGGGTCAGTGGCATGGCCGTAGTGAGTCAAGCTCACTGCCAGGCATCCCAGGGCGTTGATGTCACAAAGCAGTCTGTGCCCATGACCATGGCCATGCACGCAGCATGCGCAATGTTGCCAAATGTCGGCCGTCAGGCTGCCTGGGATGGCTGCTGCGGTTTGTTGCGCGACATCGCGGAAGCAAGTTCCACCACCCAGCATGGCGCTGCAAACTGCTGTTCACCTGTTCCAGCAGCTCGGCACAGGAGCTGGCGTTCAGCGTTGCCTCCCCCTGCTCGCCCGCGGCGTGAAATTTGACGCGCACAGGGCAGCGGTCGGAGAGCGCCATGGCAACAACCTCTGGAGCGCTCCACGCTGAAAGCTACGCAGGGCGTGGCGGCGCAGCCAGCCCCTACCCTTTGCAAAAGCAAAACAGGGCAGGACGAGCAGGGGGATGACCCACCGCTGTATGGGCCCGTGGCCCGTCAGGTGTTGTGCCTGTTGCCGCGCGGGTGTTTTGCGTTTTGTGTTGAGTGCACCTCCAGCATCAAGCACTTTGCAGCTGCCCTGCATGGAAACGCAATGGCCGCCGCTTGTGGCGCAGACTTCGGTCAGGAGTGCACTGCACACTGAAGCTCGGCATGGTCACGACTTGCAAATGATGCTCCATGCGCTCCGCATGGCCTCGCTGCATTGGTGCAGGAACAGGTGACATGGAGCGCCCACGAGATCAACCGGCTGTACACTGCGATCAAGGCTTACCCTGTGGCGAGCATATGTAGTGCCTGGCAGGACTCCATGCCATGGAGGAAAAAACGGCAACGTAGAGCCAAACCTGAGCACTGTCACGGTATCCACCGGTCGCTGCATGGGGCAGTGTGGTGCACACCATGCACCTACGCCACTGCAGTGCACAAACTCTCATGTCCATGGCATATACTCCGTGCTGCCCATCAGGCCTTGGTTGCGGCAGATATCTGTGTGCGCACGCTGTGTTTAGTCAGCACTGTTGACTACAGTACAGCAAACACCGCCTCGTCAGCGGTAGCATGCAATACTTTATGCTAAAGGTTACATGTCCTGACCAAGACCATCCGACCCTCTGCCCAGTGCACTCGCAGCAAGTGTGATGCCTGCCTCCCAGGCAAAGCTTGGCTATTGCATAACTGAAAGAGTCAATCACTGGGCTGCCGCCTGGGCGGGCCATGTGATGTGCGTAGTTCGCCATGGCTTGACAGTGGCTGCTCGGACTCAAGACGCTAGGTTCATCTCAGACTAATAATCTGCTCTTACAACCTGTCGCTCTCAGGCCCACACGCAATCAAGTACACCTGCACGGTGCAAATCAGCTGTATAACATCGCTGATGTTTGCAGCACGCGACAAAAAGAGGGCTACGAGCAGCCGCAAGCGCGATCATGTGTAAAAGTCTGAAAGAGTCAGCGGCAGCTGATGCCGGTCGTCAAAGCGTTCTTCTTTCTTTCTTCTCTCCCCTGCAGCGCAGGACAACCTCCCTTCAGCCTGCCCCCTTGCGTCCTCTGCCACCTCCGGCACAGCCCTGCTGGGCCATGCCTCAGGGCGTCCCCAGACCGCCCCTCGATTCATGGCAGCAGCCACACACAATGGGAGGCACGCACGCAAACACAGGCATGGAGGCAGCGCCCGGTCATCATATCTGGGTTGGCAGCACCAACTGCCTGTCCGCACAGGCCTCGCTGCACAGCGCTCTCCCCAGAGCCTTCTGGGGGCTGCAACCCAACAATCCTCCATGCCCCTCCGCCGCCCGGCTAGCCTACGCCTTGACAGCGACTTTGCCAGCCACGTTCTGCTGCAGCTCGGGGTTGACCTCTGGCGTGTTCTTCTCCGCGGGGGGCACAATCTGCCAGAACTTGGTCAGGCTGTTGTCCCAGTCGGCCAGGATGGCCTTGCCCTTGGCGGACCCTGTCTTCTCAACGTGCGCCTGGATCAGGCTGTGCAGCTGGTTGGCGCCTGCCGCGGACTTCACCCGCTGCAGCGCAACGATCTCGGTGTTGACCTGCAAATGGGTGCAGGCGCAGGCAGACAAGCAGGGTATGAGCTAGAATGCCAGCACGCGTCAACCCCTGCGTTGCAAGCCCTGTATGGCTCTGCACCAGAGGTGCGCCACACCATGGGAGCCATGTGACTTGCATAGCGCATCACGTTAAAAAGACGCCCCGGGCCGCTTGCAACACGAGATGCTGCCTTGCCACGTTCCTCACCTTGCTGGGGAAGTCGCCCTCAGCGTCAAAGAAGTAGCCGAGGCCACCGGTCATGCCTGCAGCCACGTTGCGGCCAACAGACCCCAAGCAGACAATCACACCACCAGTCATGTACCTAGGGGAGAGCAACACCAAGGGGAGGCAAGGTCAGCAGTGAACGGACAGCGCAGTTATTGGAAAGCCACTTGCTCGGGGCTGGGCTTGCACAACTGCAGATCAGGCGTGATGCAACAGCGTGGTGGTAGCACTGCGCGCTGCGTTTGTCTGTCAGTCAATATTCTGCGAGACGGGCCCCTGGGCCTCTGGGCATGGGCACCTGTTGATAAGCACAATGCAGCTGGCTGGTAGCGCCGCATCCCACTCACTCGCAGCAGTGGTCGCCAGTGCCTTCCACAACAGCCTCCGCCAGGGAGTTTCGCACGGCAAAACGCTCGCCGGCGCGGCCGTTGACGAACAGGCGGCCGCCGGTGGCACCGTACAAGCACGTGTTGCCGACGAGCGACGCGTCCTCAGCGCTGTGGTGCGACACGTCAGGCGCATGGGCAAGGCGGGCACACATGGTCAGCAGCAGGAGTGGGAGGAAGGCATATGTCTTTGCAAAGCCCTGCAGGGTTTTGCTGCCCCTGCTGCCTGCTGCTGCCGCATGCCAGCCAGCACTGTAAGCGCCTGGCCGTGACGCTTGAGGCACACGCTTGCTGCATGCTCACCTGAATGAGGAGCCGGGGGGAGGGACGATGGCGATGTCGCCGCCGTTCATGCCCTTCCCAACGTAGTCGTTGGCCTCGCCCACCAGCTTGACATCCAGGCCCTGTGGCAACCAATCAACAGAAATGCGTTTTTAAGGCATGCCGCGTGGAAAGGTTAAAGAGCGCAGTCGCGGGTCGGCAGGTTGTAGCACCCCTCGTCACGGTACATTAAACCACCAAAACACACTCCCTCCAAAGCGCTTTCGTTTCCACTTCCAATTCACCATCCACAACTTTGCCGATCCCTGCACGCGCAGCAAATGCACAGCCACACGCACCTGGATGTTGAAGCAGCCAAATGACTGGCCTCCCGAGCCCGTCAGCGTGAGCTGGATGGTGCCCGCAAAGCCCTTGTCGCCATGCTGGCGCGCAATGGCACCCGCCACGCGGCCTAGTGCCGAGCGGTCAATGTTGATAATGTCGAACTGCTTGTGCACAGTGCCCTGAGCAGCAGTCAATGGGGGGTGGGTGCAAGCGTCGCCAAGTGAATCTTGGCAATTGCACACCATCCAGCGTGGCCAGCATCAAAGCCAGCTCATCCATGCCCCGCCCAGCATTCCACCCCAGGTCTTGTCCAATGCCAGATCTCTCAGCCCTGCCGTCACACTTCAAGTGTCACACTTGGCCCCAACATTGACCTATTTGGGATAAACGCCCACCACATCCCCGCACCTGGTTCTTGATGGCCTCCTGGATCTGGGGATCAGCCAGGATCCTGTCGTCCAGCACAGGGCCGTTGGAGTGCACCGCCTGGTGGATGCGCTCCGACGACTTGCCGCTCGGCCCGGCAAAGGTGGTGAGGTAGCTGAGGTCCAGGCCCGCGGTCTTCGCCAGGGGCACCTTGCGCTGACGCAGCAGGTCGGCGCGGCCAATCAGCTCGTCAATGGACCTGTGGGACAGGAGGAGGGCGTGGCGCGGGACAGTGAGTGAGACAGTGAGTGAGACAGGGGGGAAGACAGGGAGTGAGACAGGGACTAAACAAGGGGTGAGCGCTTGGCAGCAGGTCCTCAACTGTGTTTTGCACACGGAAACCGAAGAGCCGGCAATGTTGGTGCAAGCAGCTGCTGCTGCTGGAACATGGAAGGTTATGCAATGTGGATGTGTGCAGAGGAGCCAGCTGTCAGGTTTAGGTTTCGATGTGTATGTGGATTATCCTCAAGGAGCGAGCTCCACTCAGATACCAAGTGGACATTTTTCATCAACCAGCCAGGCACTTCCCCAATTCATGCTGCAACATATTGATGTCGATGCAGGGATGCCAGAGAAGTGCATGCGGAACATGCTGCCTGAACACAATGCCACAGCAACCTGCTGCCAAACCCTGCCACAAGGCGCTGCCACGACACATCCTGCGACAACACCCTAGTGCGGCACCCTGCCGCAACACCTGCTGCAGAAAGATGACCCAAGGCGCTTCCACAGCTTGCTGCCTCCACAATGCCCCGCCGCAACACCCTGCCAAAACACGATGCTGCCACAACACCCTGCAGCGACACCCTTCCCACACACCCAAACATCACATAACGTTGTTACACGTTGCCTACCTGAAGCCCATCTGCGCCAGGCCCTGGCGGACCTCCTCTGCCACGAAGTGGAAGAAGTTGACTAGGTCGGCGGGCGCGCCAGGGAAGCGTGCGCGTAGCTCCTCACGCTGGGACGCAACACCAACGGGGCAGTTGTTGGTGTGGCAGACGCGCGCCATGATGCAGCCGGTGGCAATCATGGCGACGGTGCCAAAGCCGTACTCATCAGCGCCCAGGGCGGCGGAGATGAGGATGTCGCGGCCGGAGCGCATGCCGCCATCGGCACGCAGCACCACGCGCTCGCGCAGCTCGTTGCGAACCAGCACCTGGTGCACCTCTGCAAGGGAAAGGCAACCGAGCAAAGTGCGCGAAGTGGTCAGCGCAGGATTGAAAACAACGCCATGCTCAAGACCACTGCACTGAATGCAACACCATCGAGCGAATTGGCTCATGAGCGCTGCTGGGCTGGCGGACTGAGCTATCGCAGAACTTTGGCACCCTACAGACTGTGTGAACCTAGGTTTAGGGTTTAGGACCAATGACCGGCAGTGAGCCCACGCACCAGCCAGACCCATCTCCATGGGGCCACCAGCATGCTTGATGGACGAGATGGGCGAGGCGCCAGTGCCGCCGTCGTGGCCAGACACCTGGATGATATCGGCGTTGGCCTTGGCCACACCGCTGGCAACGACACCGATGCCGGCCTCGGCCACAAGCTTGACGGACACCTTGGCCTTCTCGTTGACCTGCAAAGAGGGTTGTGGCATGCCAGGCATGGTGCTGTCAGCAGCGCTGGGGAGCACAATCAGGCAATTGCGTGCCCTGACTGCATGAACGTTGATGTGCTTATTAGCAAGCCTTCTGACAGCATGATGCACTGCGTGGCAGAAAGGGCGCGGCCTCGGGGCCTGGCGACGGTCTGCATCATTCCCCAAGCCTCCCTCTACATTATGTCAGCGTCAGGGCACCTGCATGCATGCTTTGTTTCACCCCCCCCCCCTGCAGTCCACACCTCGTTCACACACCTGGTGCAGATCGTAGATAAGCTGCGCCAGATCCTCGATGGAGTAGATATCGTGGTGGGGAGGGGGCGAGATCAGGGGCACGCCGGGCTTGGAGCGGCGCAGCTGCGCAATGTAGGGCGACACCTTGGAGCCGGGCAGCTGGCCACCCTCACCTGCGCGCAGCGGGACGCGGCGGGAGGCGAAGCAAACGACAGAAAGCCAATCACAGGGTCAGCCACATGCTCAATCATGGCTCACAATGCCTGCCGGTGGATGGCGTAGCACTGTTGCAGTGCATTCCCACATAACCCAACCCACCAGTCAAGTCAATCCGCCCGATGACCAAATCTTCTCAACAACCCCATGCACCCCGGGCCCATCTCACCAGGCTTGGCACCCTGCGCAATCTTGATCTCCAGCTGGTCGGCGTTGACCAGGTACTCGGGCGTCACACCGAAGCGTCCCGATGCCACCTGCTTGATCTTTGAGGTGGCGATGTCGCCGTTGGCCAGACCCTGACAGCAACAGATCAGGCAAGACATGGGCATGTGTTGTGGATATTGTGTTGTTATAAAGAGGCTCGCACAAGGGAGTCAAGCAGCTGCTGATCATCAACATCACGCAGACTTGCTCAAACGTAAGAGACCCTACCATGATTCCCTGAGACCAGACTGCGTGTCACAAGCTCAAGCACGCTGCCCAACAAGAAGGACAAGCATGCTCAGGCGCTCCTGCCCAAACATGCCACACCCGCTCCTGACCCCGGACCCCACCGCCTTGCCTGCTCCTCACCTTCAGGTAGGGCATGGTCTCGGACTTGCCCGCGGCAGTGACGTCGTGCAGCCTCTCCCAACGGATGGGGTCCTCGCCCCCCCACCACCACCTGCCCATCTGCTGCAAATTTCCATCCCGCCCCCCTCACCTTCAGGTAGGGCATGGTGTTGGACTTGCCCTCAGCAGTGACGTCGTGCAGCCTCTCCCAACGGATGGGGTCCTCACCACCCTCGCCGCTGTTGGACTTGCCGCCGATACGGTTCATGGCAATGGCGATGGTCTCGTGGGTCTCGCGGCTGATGGCACCCAGGGACATGCCGCCGGTGCAGAAGCGCTCCATGAGGGAGGCGGCGGGCTCAACCTGCGGGGTAAGGGCAGCATGAATTCAAGGCAGGTCAGTCTCTATGTAGGTCACTGCCTAGGTGGGCGAGTCTCTTGAAGACCCGTTTGTGCTGATGCTAGCATCCGTTACCTTGCTTATCCCTCCCCGGCGTTAGCATGGGATGGGGCTGCATCGACAGCGGAATGCCCCTCACCTGGCCTCAGCGCCTGCAACCAATGCACCCCCTTCCAATCCCTCTCCCTGCCCCCAGCCGCTCGCCCAAGCGCACCTCGGACAGAGGGATGGGCTGCCTCTCGTCCAGCTTGAACTCCAGGCAGTCACGCAGCACCGCCGTGGGGCTGTCCACAAAGTGCTGCATGTACGCCTTGTACGCCTCGTCGTCGGTGGCGCTGGCGTTGCCAAGGCCGATGGCCTTGTGCAGCAGCTTGGCCATGGTCTGGTTGTTGGAGTGGTACTCGCCCTTGGCCTTGCTCTGCACCGCGCAACAGCACGCAGGGGCAGCACGAGGGGCAACAGAGGTGAGCGGCGCAGCAAGGTCTGGTTGTTGGAGTAGAAATCGCCCTTGGCCTTGCTCTGCACCACACATCTACACACAGGCGCAGGGGGGGCCGAGGCAAAGATAGTAGAGCGCCTTGAAAACACAGATCGGTGCCAGCACAATGTTGTGGTTGAGCAGCTGGCAAGCCATTCCCTGACTCTGCGGAGCTTGGTGCCCGGGCCGGCACAGAGGCCCTTTCCCAAGAGCATGACCCGTGCGTGCACCTCCTGTCTGCTTAGCACTTTGCACAATCTACCTGTCAGTTGTCACCAGGTACACCAGTGACTCATGGATGCTGACCCACCTGGATGAAGCCGTAGTCCTCCAGCTTGGACATGGCCTTCTCGGGGAAGGCCTTGGACCAGAAGGTCTCAGCCTCGCGCTGCAGGTCCTGTGAGGCAGCCACAGCAGGAGGGGGGCAGAGGGGGCAGTAGTCAGGAGTCAGGACTCTGGCAGCTGCCGAGCTTGTAGCTGTGTTGCGCACGCTGATGCAGGTGGCTGGTTGAGAGGGCGGGCAAGTGCTCAACAGCAAACACCGATGCAATGCCTGCCTTAGGCATTCCTGCATCTCACCAATGAACAACCTTGTGCGCGCATCAGCGCCCCCCGCGCACACACACCCTGTCTGCGTGCTTACCTGCAGGCTCATGCCACCAATGCGCGACACGCTGCCCTTAAAGCACAGCTCCACCAGGTCCGAGCCCAGGCCATACGCCTCGAAGATCTGCGCGCCGTGGTAGCACTGCAGCAGCGAGATGCCCATCTTGGACAGAATCTTCAGGATGCCCTTCTCCACACTCTTCTTGAAGTTCTTCTGGGCGTCCTTGACAGACACGTCGGGCACCTTGCCGGTCTTGATCAGGCTCACGGTGCGGGGGGACACGCGCCACTGGCGGCAGCTCTCGTACGCCAGGTAGGGGCACACGGCGTGCGCACCGTAGCTGTGGAGGGGGAGGGGCAATGATGGGAGGAAACGGAGGAGGGGTGAGCCACAGGACAAGGCAACTGAAGTGCAGGTCGAAAAACCCCTTGACCTTGCTCCAAACACTGCAATGCCACTCCTCTCGGCCGTCTGTTTGCCTGCGCCCTGGGCTATGCCTCCCCCTGCCGCCTGCCCTGCCCCCTGCCCTGCGCCCTACACAGCACCCACCCAATCAGCATGGCAGCGTGATGCGTGGAGAAGCAGGTGGCGGTGTCGACGACGATGGAGGTGTCGGAGCGCAGCCCAGTCTTGATCAGGTGGTGGTGGCAGGCACCCACAGCAGCCAGGGCGGGGATGGGGGTGCGGTTGGAGCTCATCGCGGCAGTGTCCTGGAGGAGGCAATATGGGAGGGAGGAGGGGAGGGTCAGCACAGGCGCGGGATGCAGTGCCGTGCCACTACGCTGCCCTCACATGGCCCTTCGTTGCATGTCATGCACGGAGAGGGCTGCAGCTAAGGCCAATGAGCTGCGCCGTCACCCACTCCACTCAGGACTCCCAGACCTGCCACATCTGCCAGACCTGCCAGGTGTGCCAGATGGATGTCGCATCTGCCAGATCAGTGAAGCATCTGGACACCTCCCATTGATGCCCCCGCTAACAACCTCGCTGATGCCCATGATCTACACATGCATGACCAGTGTGCAAGCCCTACCTGGCGGTCCGATAGCACGATGCACTGCGCGCCAGCCCTAACGGCGGCCTCCACGTCAGCGCACAGGGCGCGCAGGCGGGCCTCCAGGGAGCCGGCCTTCCCGGTCTCGAACTCTATCTTGAACGTCTTGGTGCCCAGCACCTGAGGCGACAGACCACGGGCAGAGGCTGGAATGTGTTCAGGGGGAGAGGCCGAGGGTAGACGCAGGGGCTGTCACAAGCATGTGCAGCACAGCCGCGGTGGGAGACCCTTTTCCTCCTGTGCTTCCTGTGATTGATGCACAGCTGCAGCGGTGTCCTGACAGATCACTGCAGGCTCACAATGCTGCTGGGCCAGCAGCGCTCTCAGCAACGCCAACCGCCATCCCTCAATCTCATCTGGCAAGAATGATCCACCGTACCTCACACCTCCCCACGCGCGCCCACCCACCTTGTCGTTCTGGATGGCCTGCAGCTCACTCTCCAGCAGCACGGGGCTCTTCAGCTGCACCTGCTGGTAGGTGTTGGGCCCGGGCTCCAGCAGGTTGCCGCGGCCACCCAGGCGCATTTCCATAGACATGACGAGGCCCTCACGCAGGGGGTCAATGGGGGGG
>JAWZTI010000004.1:15369-44639 GCA_039880955.1 Chlamydomonas urium | reverse complement strand
CCCCTTCCCTTCCTCAGCGTCTCCTCCCCCAGCGCATCTTCCTCCCCGCAAACCCCAGCTGTTTTCGCAATTTGACCTTCCCATATTGGAATGCAAAATATGAAACCCTGTCCCCTGCGACCCCCACACATCCACACCGTACCTCGGGGTAGGTCTTCATGAGGTCGGGGTGGTTGCGGTAGGCCTCAGGCACCAGCAGCATGAGCGCCTCGGGGGCCTCGAAGCCGGTGCGCACCAGCAGCTCAGCAACGCGGTCCAGGTTGGCGGAGTCGGACGCGGTGGGGTCGCACAGAGGGGTCAGCTCAGACTCACGGCCTGGGTATGGGTATCCAAGGCAGGGGCAGGGGCATCAGACTCCAGACACTGAGCTGATAAGCGGTGGGTTGGTGCAAGGTAGCACCATCTATCCCTGGCGCGAGGATGTTATCACTCCCAACATCCCGACCATCAGCTCAGCATTCCCGCTTGGCCGAGCAAAGCATGCAAGCTAACGCGACGGTGAATGGCTGTTGGGTGCGTTTCCCCCGCCCTGTCCCCTCCTACCCTTGCCTGCTGCTGCGCAACTCACCGTTCCACACAGGGTGGTGCAGCTCATGCTCGCGGGACACGATCCAGTTCAGGTTGCCCTGCAGGGTGTTGATCTCGCCTGCAGGACACATGCAGGACACATGCAGGCGCAGGCGCAGCACGTGTTCATGGCACGAGATGCACACACGCGCCTGTGCGAGGCACCCAACAACAGACAGCACCGCCACAACACCGACCACCCCTGCCCGTCACCCATGTTCAACCGCCCCATCCAAGTGTGTGTGTGTGCCCTGCCTGAGCTCACCGTTGTGGCCCAGCACGCGCATGGGCTGCGCCAGCGGCCACTTGGGGGTGGTGTTGGTGGAGAACCGGCGGTGGTAGATGGCAAAGGCGGACTCGTAGTCGGGGTTGCGCAGGTCAGTGAAGAATTGGCCAACCACGACGGAGCGCAGCATGCCCTGCGTATAGATAGGTTATGAAAAGAATTTGCGCCTGAGTGACCTTGGAGTCCATGTTCAGTGCTCTTGTCGACCGAGGCGCTGTGCTGCGCTATTACTGTGTGCATGCCGCTGCAACAAGGGGTGAACACTGTGCAATGAGTGGCAGCAGGCCCAGGCAACTCAACAAAGAACTTCACACTCACTGCCTACATGCTGTGGTCGAGGTTCGCTGGCATGACCACACACCTTGAGATGTCACTGGCTCAACCCTTCCCAAGACGCACATGACCATATGTGTCATACGCTGCAGCACTGACGGCAAGCACTGACAAAGCCCCTCTGCGCTTTGTAAACCCTGTGCCCTCCCTCCACCCTGTCATCAACCCTGTGTCCTTGCATGGACCCCGTGCCCTCCGCTGATGCTGACCTTGTACACAATGGTGCGGTTGGACAGCGTGCAGATGTAGAAGTCAGGCGCCACATCAGCAGGCAGCGCCTTGGCCTTCTCCTTCTCCACCAGCTTGCGCAGGATGAACATCTCGCGCTCCAGCTCATCACCGACCTGGCCAGGCTTGCCCTGAACAAGGACCTGGGCGATGCGGGGCTGGGTCTCCTTGGCAAAGCGACCCACCACCTCGTGCTTGACAGGCACGCTGCGCCAGCCCACGATTGTCAGGCCCTCCTTCTTGGCCACCTCCTCAAAGATGGCCTTGCTCTGGGCCTCCAGCTTATCGTCGTTGGGCAGGAACAGCATGCCCACACTGCGCACACACGCCGTGACAGGGCCGAACTAAGTATGTGTACAAACTCCGAGAATCGATTGCAAATCCTGAACTGCCCGTCTGTGCAAAGTGCATGCATGTGGTGGTAGACTGGTTCCAACCCTTTTGACCCCGATGCCAACAACGCGCCGCCGACCGACACGCCCCCCCGTCTTGCCAGCCTGTGCAGGCCGTTTCAGCGAAGGATGCTTACCCCGTGGTGGTCTCGTTCAGCGCAGGAAACTCCTTCTTCAAGAGCTTCCATGGGATCTGGGTCATGAGGCCAGCGCCATCGCCGGAGTCATCGTCGGCGGAGCAAGCGCCGCGGTGCTCCATGCAGCCCAGAGCGGTCAGGGCCTGCATGAGGGTGCGTGCGCCGCGACCAGGGTAAGAAACTGTGCGGCGGCACGTGCATTCCATCGGCGCACCCAATTTGCGCCCCATCGCTCCCCATCGCTGCGTCAATTGAATTGCTCGCGAATTGTAGCCGAACGCTGGTTGGGACTGCGTGCAGATGCCAGCCCTCCACCTCATCGGCAGCAAGCCTTCCCCCAGCGCACCTGCTCAACAACCTTATGGCTGCGAATGTTCTTCAGGTTTGCGATGTAGCCCACCTGCGTAGCGCGGAAGCGAGGCGGCTGAGCGCGCTGCTGCTGGCAAGGATTGACTTCAGAAGCTAGAGCCGCAGCAACAGGGTCTCACCCCGCAGGCATCGCGCTCCTTCAGCAGAGTCTCCAGCTCTACTGCTTGGCGCAGCGGCTGCTCCACCTGCTGAAGCTGTGCTTGCTCCTGAGGCTGCTCGGATCGCTCAGCAACAAGCGCCATGGGGGCCAGCGCCGGCTGGTGCAGGGCCATGACCCTGGCATCGCGCGCTGCCACTGGTGCGCCACCCAGCACCTGCGTCCAACACGGCGGGAACTACAGTCACGCAACTGCCCTGCATTGCGCCTGCTTGCATGCAGGGTCAGCAGGGCCCTGAGAGGCCTGCAGGGCCTTGAAAGCCCAGTTGCGAACCTAACACGAAAGCAGCGACTCGCCTTAGCGCCGCGCAGGGTGCGGCGGCTCGCAGTGGGTGCGGCCTTGGGGGGCACGGCCTGGCATGGGGCAGCGCCCTTGCGTGCGGCGCGCTGGGATCCCTCAAGCCGCATGCCGCTCCTGCCTGCTCCCAGGGAACAGGAGCTGCGCGTGTCCATCCTGCACGGGCTGCTGAGCGAGAGCGGTCCGGCCGTGTGAGCCCTCGCGGGCTGTGAGCCCCACTTGAGCCCAGTCGGTGTGGGGCTGTGTGGCCCACAGACTGGCACGTTTTCTTATGCTTGTCCCTCGGCACCGAATCCGTCAGTGGCGCGAGCAGTCGCGCGAGCCCGCGATGCATTCAATACGCCGCTCATTGAATTGCATGTAGAGTCTGCTGGCAACTTGCACGTCATGGCAACTGCTATGCCATGGAGACCTTGGAGCAGGCAGCGGGTCCCAACATGGGGTGTGCTGCATGCATCCTGATGCCTGTACTCGACCGCGTGGAGCGCAGCATCAGACTGGCGGCACGAGTGTAGTTGGTGTCTGTATGTGGCATATAACTTTGCAGCCTCTCGCACTCGCCCTGCGAAGTTCATCGCCTGCAGTGTTGGCCAGGTGTAACTGGCTGTTCCTTCAAGCGGCACCAGCCTGCAGCCAACCAGATTGCACCATGTGTCACTGCTTTGGGTCACCAGTTGAGGTGTAGTCTTCGATCAAGCTGCCTGTTCTCACATAGGGCAAGTTGCTGAGCGACAGATGCCAGCAGGGCCCTGTGGTTTGGTCTACAGCGACAGGGAAGGACCATGGCATGGCTACCGCACAAAACGAAGTGACAAATTTCAGGGTGCTGCAGTCGGGGCTGAGCCATACAGATGGAGGCCTGTACTCATGCTTTCAGAACAGTTCTCTTTTCACACCTGTGTATGTCCCTGGCAAGGACTCACTGGTTATGCACCATGAGGCTTAATGACGCGCGAGGGAGTGCTGCCCTCTTGGCCTCTGTGACAAGCGCAGGACTGGGGTGCCTCCCCAATCATCGTCAGCCATGCCGGAGCGTCTGCACAGGGCAGTGCAGTGGGCGCCCTTGGATGCGGTTCCCACTCCAAGCGTGATAATAATCGTCGCTGTCCGCTACCCCCTTTACCTTGGCCTGCATCTTCACTTCTGGTGCAAACCTCACGGGGGCTTGTGGCCCACTAGTTGTGGGTGTATCCTCTGGTCAGACTTCAAGTTGGAGGCTTGTACGACCGATGCCGCAAAGGGCCCCAGTATCGCACCGCATGTGGCGGTGCCTCTGGCATCGTCCTGTTGCATCAGCTTTCTTCATGTCAGCTTTCCCTCTGTTGCTCGCTGAGTTGGCATCAGGTCTCACCATGCAACAGGTTGCTGTGTGGCTGCCGGCAGCTTTCTCCCTGCTTCAACACGAACTTGCGCTGTTCAGGGCACATGCAGTTTGCATGCAGACTGCAATTTGCAGTGCTGGACCTTGCACAACAGGGCATGCACAACAGGCACAAGGGCTAAACCACTCGCTGGAAGGGCTCTAAGCAGCTGCATTGTTTGCAGGCCATTGCTGCAGGTGGGCAGTCGGCACAACACTCACCATGTCGCGTAAGTGTGAACGCGCATAGCGTTGAACGCAGAGGTATGTGCTTATTCTTCGACGCTTCAACACCTTGCGCCTTGCGTCATGGGGTGATGTGCTCGCCATGGGTCAGTGCCTATCCCGCGCTGAAAATCTGGCACCCAGCGGGGGATCGCAGCTTCAGGGCACTCAGCTTGTTTCAACGGCGCCAGTGAGGCCTCGCTCTCTGCAGTATATTGTCAGCGAAGCAGGTGCAGCTGCAGGCGACGCGTCTGCCCTGGGTTCCACTCCACAGCGGCTCAGCGAGGACAGGAGCGCGTCAAAAAAACCCAACAGCAGCGGCTATGGCACCGGTAGCAACGGCGCGCCTTCGTCAGTGCTGGCGACATGCCATGAATTTCAGCGCGCCTCAGACCCCTCAGCACCTGGCTCAGGCCGACACCCGCAGGCCACCACGTCGCGTGCCTCGTTGGCGCGGCAGCTGGGAGTTGACGGCTCAGGAGGGGGCAGCTCGAACAGCAGGTCACGTGCAGGAGGAACAGGGGAGCAGGAGATCTGCCCCCCAGCAGAACAGGGACCGGGTGCAGGTGCGTGCGCGTGCATGAGCTGCATTCTGGTACACCAGGTGCAAAACCTGCTTGCATACATGTTGTGCCAGATTGAGTCAAAACTCGCCATGCATGTGCCGATTGCAGGTCAAAGAAAAGCCTCGGGCAGCGGCCGGTCGGCTGGCAGCGGCAAAAGTCCAAAGCCCAGCTGGCTCGGGTTTGCGCTTTCAGGTTTTGAAGACACGATTCCCGAGGCTAGCACGTCACCTGCCGCCATGTCGTCCCTGCCGGTGTCAAAACCTTTGCTGCTTGCAGCCACAGCTGACAGCGGCTCCAATCGGTCCTCACGACCACCGTCAATCGGCGCAGGCTCTAGGCTGCCATCTACGCAGCATCCCATTCCAGGCCTGTCCAACATGGGCCCACCTATCAGCATGGAGCTGGCAGGGGCGCTCTCCTCACACCCGCCAAAGCCGTCCAGTCCGAACTTTGTAAATGAAGTAGAGGCCAAGTTGCAAGAAGCAGAGCAGCTGCTGCAGCGGCAACTGCGCTTGCGCAAGCCAGGCAGTAGCACACACAGCGACCGTCAGCTCGTGATGGCCCCTCCCAGCAGAGAGGTGCGTTTTGCAAGCAGTGCTGGCTCCATTGTTGCGTGTTGCATGCATGCAGTTGGAAAGCCATGCCATGCCTTATCTCTGACCATTCTCTTACGCTAATCTGAGTGTGGGCACTTTCCGCCGCGGCAGGACATCATGCGGCAGTTGGATCTGGCGGAGCAGAAACTTGTGCAGCTGCAGCTAAACAAGGCAAGCAGCAGGCCAGGCAGCTATGTGTCGTGATGGGTGGTCATGTGAAGTCATTTATCGAAGGTGCCCCTGCGTCTATTTCGCTGTTATGCGCAGGCGCACGGGTAGCGCACTTTTCTGCAAAACAGGCGGCCTGTTTATGTCTGTTGTGGGGTTTATTTAGTACCGGCTTCAGTGACCTTGCGCTCATGAGTCATGACTGCAGATGCCCAGCAGTGCAGGCTGCCTCCCTTGGGCCTGTGTTGTGCTGTCCTATGTGCACGCAATCGCACCAAGCTTTGGTTTTCAAGCACTGAGGTGCACTATGAATGAGATTAGTACCGCTAGCACGGGAGCTTCGTCGTCACTCCTATTCCTCTCCCATGCGGGCGATGGAACCTGTGCTATTGCATTTCATGTTATTATCCCCCCTTGAATTCACGGCACACAATGCTTGTGAACACTTGGGTACGTTGTTGAAGCTACTTGTAATGTTTCGGGCAGGCAGATGCTTTTGCAGAGGCAGCCTGACGTATCTGCAGGCTCAGGCTGATTAAGTTCATGAATCAGACTCTCAGATCGTACTGGTGGCCCTGAGCTGACCTCTGTCGTTGAACGCTTCAGATGAGCATGAACGCTTCAGATGCATGCGCATCGCAAAAAATGCCACACAATTCAGATGAAGTTCGACGTGTCCCTGGTTGAAGGCTCCCGGTTCAGCGGAAGCTCCGTGCAAGCCCCCTGCCAAACATGTTGCTGCAACGGATGCTGAAAGGCGCCTCATTCCAGCCGATTGTTCTCCGCTGCACCTCCACACGCCTCATCGCCATGAACGCATCCCCTGAGCAACAGGGTGAGCAGCCTCGAGCGGCCGCACCAGCACGTGCATCGGTAGCTCCCCCAGGCGGTGCGCAAAGGCCTCGTCCAGTGCCTCCCCCTCGTGGGCCTCCAGGCACCATAATGGGCCCTGATGGACAGCCACTGAAGGCAAGTGGCAGCGCTGCATGCTGGCGCGCCCGGGCTTGGACCTTGTATGGGTGTGTTTCTGTGCTCAATAACGCTCGATGATAACGCATCAATCGACTTTGGGCACAGGTGGTGCAGATTGAGAAGGCCGGTGATGATGCATGGGCTGGAGTAGCAGCGATTGACAAGGGCGACATGCCAACGTCAGCCAGGTGACACAAAATCACACTTGCTACGGTGATTGGCATAAGAATTGCTCGCTGAGGCAGTGCAGGCGGTCTCATTCCTGAACTCCAGACCTTGAAGGACCTTTTGTGCCTTTTTCTGCACGCAGCAAGACGGCGCTGCTGGCCACCGGCGACATTGTGGCGCTGTTGCTCTTTGCAGCAGCTGGCAGGGTGAACCACGGCGAGGTGCTGGACGCAGAGACATTGACTACAGCGCTGCCGTTCATCATTGGTGAGCGCATTCGTTCTGCACGCAGAGGCTTCTTACGCTCGAATTTTCGTGTTGGTTGGCCAGCCAAAGCGATTCCCATCAGGGCGTTGCGTGGAGCTAGCCTGAGGCTTGTTGAGTGCGGCGGCGGTACAGCACGGCTGACCCGTTTTGACGGCACTGAACAATGCGCCCGCAGGCTGGTTCTCCACGGCACCATTCCTGGGCGGGTTTGGGGCTGCGGCGCAGGGTGCTGATGTGAAGGCTGCTGCGGGCGCTGCAGCAAAGTGCTGGATTGTGGCAACGCCGCTTGGCCTTGTGTTCCGTGGTCTCAGCAAAGGCTATGTGCCTCCCACTCCCTTCATCATTGTCAGCATGGTGGCGACTGCTGTGCTGCTGGTCGGCTGGCGTTCCGTGCTTGCGGCCACAACCAAGGTGCGGTTTGCTTAGGGCACTGCATATGCGCCTGCTGACCTGAGCTGTGGAGGCTGCGACGTCGTCTGGTGCCAGGCCATCAACCTGTTGCCACTTCTTTCAAACACACCGCTGCCGCTACCCGGTGTGCACGCAGTCTGGTCCCACTTCTGCCGCTGCCCGCAAGGACAAGATCGGCAACCCCTTTGAATTCATGCAGCTTCTGTTCTCCTTGGTCAAGCGCTGGTGAATCGGCTCATGATATTTCCTGGACAAGGGACAAGGCTACAGGGCATAAACCGCAAAGATGTTTGCTGATGTTTCTCGCTTGTATTGTGCTGCACAGTGCTGCATAGTGCCTTCAAGTGAAGCACGCACGTACTGGTGTCCACACTTGGGCCTTCTTTTCCTTGTAAGGAGCGGTCGGTGTCGATCGTGTTTGCGGAGCTCCTCGCCAGACACGTACAGACGCTGAGTGTTCCCTGCTGATGGCATGCTAGCTGGCTGATTCGACAGAGGCGGGCGGTCTGCCTTGCTCTGCGCAGACAGGCAGTGCCCTGTCCGCCAAGATGCACCTGCTGGTGAGCCTAGTTGCCAAGCTTTGCGCCTGCAGACATGCGCAATGCAAATGCGGTCACGTCGGGCGGCATGTCGCACCTGCCCACGCAGGCGCCCCCTGCTCTCAGTGCAGCCACAGCAAAAGGCTGCGCTGATGTGCAGAAGTGGCAGGTGCGTGTGCATCTTGCAGCCTGCGAAAGGTGGCAAGGTGGCACCCCCTGTTGCAGCACTTCGTTCATCGGCAAGGCATGCAAGGCCCAGCATGGTTGACGGCGTGACAGCAAAGCAGCGCACATTGCAGTGCTCGTTCGGTGATCGTCGGCTGTTGCCTGTGTGCACAGGGTGTCGCGGCTGATACAGCTGTTCCAGCGCTGGGCGGCTTCGAGCGCAAGCTCAGCGGCAGCGATGCGAGCGGTGGCGTGGTGTGGGTACATGCCGCAGACATTGGTGCGTGACAGGATGGCTGCATGCCGCAGGCCGCATGCCATGTCAAGCACTCGAGCAACCAACCGCCATGCTCCCTGTTGCATGTGCAGGAGAATGTGTGGTGACGCTTCCAGCAGTGCTGAGGTGCTTATCGGTAAGATGCTCATACGTCATGGGGCATGGGGGCGTTCTGTCATGTTGGACAAGCTCAAAACTCACTCAACAGGCCCGCCTTCGCATGCAGGAGTGCGACATGCACAGTGAGGCTATGCAGGTGCTGCTGACAACACCCTCATGGCACGCATACACCATGCTTGTGAACACCGTGCCGGCCAAGGTAAATGAAGTGCATCGCTGGGATGGTTAAGCAATGCTACGTTTTGCGAAGGAAGTCTTTTTCATGGTTCATGACAACACCCCTCTTCTTCCCATCCAACCACCACCCACAGGTCAGCGTGCAGCTTGCCACATTGGGTAGCCCTGCAGAGGCAGCGCTGCTTATGCGCCTGCACAAGCCGCGGGCTGTGGTGCTGATGGTGAGCGGGGTGAAGTGCTGGTGTGCTGATTGATATAGCGCTAGGCCATTCAGACCACAGCTTGCATCGGCAGCAGCAACGATACAGGGACCTGCTGCATATGACGCGTGGCATGCCCCTCCGTGGCTTGCACCCTGCAGAACCTGCGCCAACACGTGCATTTGATGACTACAGCGGCGCAGATGGGGGCGCAGGTCATGCTGCTCTCCACCTCCTGCCCTGGGGGTGAGGCCGCGTTCAGGTGGCATGCCTACCTGATGACCCGTCGCCTACTGTGGCTCCAGAGCCGATGCGAGGACGGGGCTGTAGTGCAGGAGCTGCCGGAAGCAACACAGCAGCTGATATGGTGGGGCGTGTGTGGCAGGGCATCCGTTGCCGGACACCCTGCATTCACGAGCGCCGTCAGCAGGATTGTCACCGGCACCCCGGGGAGCGACGCGCAGCCTCAGTCGCCCAGCCGGGAGCTGACAACAAGCCACTCAGCCTTCACCTGCTGTACGGTGACCGTCGGGGTTGCACATGCTGTTGAAATAACGGCTAGGGTGCATGCGGCGCAGGTCTCGAGCGAAGGCGCACTGGCAGCAGGAGCAGGAGCAGCAGCATCGGCAGCAAAGGCAGAAGCAGCGTCTGCCGTCAACCATGACAGTGCTGTTGACCCTGGCAGCCCAGATGCTTCCGGCTTCAATGAAGCTGCTGCAATTGCAACAGGCGGTGCTGACACCAATGGCACATATGACGCACCAGCCGATGCCTGGGAGCAGGGCCAACCTTTGGACAGCGACGGCGCCTTCGTTGTGGGTCCTTGCGACCTGCCCGGGGTATCGTGGCCCTCCCTGTCCGGCCAGAACACAGGCCTGCCCGGTTGGGACGGCAGTCCAAACGACGGCTGGGGCAGCCTGCTGTCGCTGTCGTCGAGGGGTCCGCTGCAATCGTCGCCCACTCGCGCGCGGCCGGCCAACTTGCCGGAGGCGGCTGTAGATAAGGAGCAGGAGGCAGAAGCTTTAGCGAGTGGTTGCCATTTGTACCATGACGCTGGTTGTCAAACGGGTGCTGAGGTCAGTCTCCCTGGCACCTCTGGCCGGGCGCGCTCTGGGGTTTGGGGCCTGTTCAGGAGTGCCTGGGAGGGGCTGACAGGGCATGGCTCTCGCAGTGTGCAGGCCCTGCCAGGACATGGTGACCGCAAGTGCGGTGAGCAACGGCAGGGTCTCCATACGCAGACAGGCAGCGGCTCAGGCACGGCAGGGTACGCTCAGTCCACTCACAGCCATGAAATGGGACACAATTTACCATCCGGAGTGTGGTTCCCCAACTTCTTAGGGTTGGAGTCCCAGTTTCTGCTGCAGTACCAGGCCACGCAGCAACAGCAGCAGGAGGAGGAGCAGCAGCAGCAGCAGCAGCAGCAGCAGCAGCAAGCGGCCCTTGAGCAGCTGCTGCAGCGGGCCATCCTGGACAGCTGGGAAATGGAGGAGTCTCCTCCAGGGAGCCCCTCCAAGGGCCTCCTCACCAGGGAGTACGCCGCCGCCGCCGCTGCCGCCGCTGTGATGTCTGCCGCCAGCGCTGGAGACGGGCACGCGCTCATGCCCGGCCTGGCCGCATGCCTCGCTGGCCACGCTGCTCTGCATGGTATCCCGCCATTCAGCCATGGCAGCCCCGTTCAGGCCTATCCCAATGCCGAACCGCGGCAGGCTGACAGCCCTCAGCAGGCTCGGCCCCACCGCCTTCACATGCTGAACGCACCTGACGCCTCATCCCCTGGCGGGCATCAGGCGTACTCAGTGCCTGCTGGCGGGGTGCCCTCACCCGCCACCTCCGCCTCTATCGCCGGCGGGTCCATCCCGCCCTCCCCGGCCCACCTGGCCTTCATTCCGCCCCTTGACACACAGCCTCCAGGTTTCCTGACACGCGACTGTGGCTCGCCAGTGGCGCAGGCGCTCATGGAGTGGGCTGAGCCAGTGGCCATGCCCGGCATGCGCCCCTACCGCCAGTCCTTTGCCAACTGGCTGGCGGACGGCAGCCCGCCACAGGGACAGCGGATCTCAGGGATGGGCAGGGCGAGGCTGGCAACCATGGGCAGCGCTGGCAGCCAGACCGGGGGTCTTGGGCCGGCCAACGACAGCCCCCCGAGCCGCGGCCGCTCGGCGGCAGCGCCCTCTGGTGCACAGCCCGGTTGGCCGGTACTGGGGGCAGGAGCTCCGGTCATGCAGCCCGCGGCCCAAGGCAGGCTGGAGACATGCAAGGAGGCTGGTGAGGCTCCGGCGGCGTCACTGGCGGTGTTGCCGGGGGCAGCGATGGCTGGGGACCGGGGCGTACCGGCCTCTGGCATGCCGACTGCTGAGGCTCCTGACGCCACGGCAGGCGCTGCGTCAAGCTCAGGGCTCAGCCAAGCCGTCAGGGATGCAGAGAGCAGCCACGGAGGCGCAAGGAGCTTCAAGATCAGGCCTGCAAAGGAGCTTTTGCTGGGTACGCATTCGTCTGATGCAAGCTCCAGCACCAGCAGTGGCGCTGCGTTCATGCGGGCTGGAAGTACCGGCAGGCCCGCGGTGTCTGGGGTGTTGCCCCGATCCGTCAGGCGCAGCCTACAGGGGCCCATGCAGCGTCCCTGGATGCCGCTGAACGCCTCCGGCGATCTCATCTCAGGAAATGCGTCGCCGGACCGCTCCGACGCTGAGCCTCCGGGCGACGTTGAGACCGGACAGTCGGGTGCTTTGCAGATGCCTGCTGCTCTTCAAAATGCACAGGGTGCGCCTGCGGAGGGCGGCGGTGCGGCACAGCAGCAGCAGCAGCAGCAGCCGATGTTCTACTTGCCTCCGCTGCGGCCGCTGCGGCCGCTGCCGGCGCCCGGCCACTCGCCGACGGCGCCGCCCGCGCGCTCCATCTCGATGCCCCCGCAGAACCTGCTGCACCTGCTGCAGCAGGACGAAGGGGGCGACACAGCCGACGGCAGCTCCTCACCCTCCACCCCGCGCCTCATGTCCAGGCACAGCAGCTACCACGCCGGCCCCATCCTTGCACCCGCGGCCAGACTGCGCCATGCGGCTGGCCACGGCGACCAGGGCAGCGGGGAGGACGTTCCCGACACTCCAACCTCCTGCATGAGCGGATCTTCCCCGTTTGCAGGGTCGGTGCATGACCGACCATGCCCCTTCAGCCTGTCCCGCACGGGGGGCATCGTCAACCCCGCTGCGTCGTGCGGCAGCAGCCAGCGCCAGTCGGGGTCGCAAGCTTGGCCGGTGCTGAGTGCGGAGAGCACGCTGAGCACGGTGGGCTACGGCAGCGCCAGCGCCAGCGGTCCAGTGCCTGATGACGACGTTCCCGATACGCCCACCTCCTGCATGGGGAACTCCTCGCCGTTTGCAGGGTCGGTACATGACCGGCCGTGCCCCTTCAGCCTATCCCGCACCGGCAGCATTGTCAGCGGGCCTGGGGGGCATCGTGCCAGCGGTGCAGCGGTCAACGCTGCAGACACGATCGCAGCAGCCGCAGCAGCCAGGGATGGGGAGCTCCCTGTCGGGGGCCTGTCGAAGCGCCGCTCCTCCCACAGCCGTTTCTCGCAGGAGGGTGAGGGCAGAACACGTGGGCCTTCCGGGTCAAGCTGTGTGCTGGGTGCAGCGATGGCAGCAGAGGGCGGCCTTTCGGCGCTGCAGGCACAGGTAGACGCACCGGGTGTCGCGATCGCTGCCAGGGCGCCTCACCAGCGCCGCCTCTCAGGAGTGCTCGGTGACGCCGCAGTCGAAGGCAGCAGCGGCACGGCGGCTGCAGCGGCGGCCGGCCTCGGTAGGACGAGCAGCGCCAGCGCCCCACACACAGGCGCAGGCGCAGCTGACGCTGAGGAGGATGAGGAGCCCCCAACGCCAATGTCGTGCACCGGCAACATGTCGCCATTTGCTGACTCCGTGCATGACAGGCCCTGCCCCTTTAGTATGTCCCGTACTGGCAGCATTGTGGGCGACAAGCCGTCCCCTGCTGCGAGGACGAGGGCCGCGCTTGCTGGGCCGCCGCCCGCTTCGTCAGCTCTGTTCACGGAGAAGGAGCGGAGCCTGCTGCAGTGGGCTCATGCGCAGGCCATCACAGCAAGGGACGAGGGCGAGGGCAGCGAGGCAGCGTCGACGTCCGGTGCGAGCGAGAGGCGTGGCGCCAACCGCCATGCTGAGCCACCCTCACCCAGGGCGCCAGCACACATGCCATATGTGCCCCCGGTCAGGCCCTACATACCTCCCGGTGCTGCTCGTGCACTGGGCATCGCACCGGCGCTGCATGCGCCAGCACTGGTATTGCAAACGCCAGTCCCGCTGCTGGCCACCGCGCCGGCCTTTCAGCCTGCCCCAGGCCTTGTCTCACTGGGGCCCTCGGATGCACCCGCTGCTGCGCCTTGCAGCGACTCCAATGCTGTCAGTCACCCAGACAGCGATGGTGCGAGTCAGCCATCCAGGGCGTTGTATGCGCACCAGGCCTCGTTCAGGCATGTGCTAAGCATGGCCGACGAGGACGGAATCGCCGCGCCCGTGCACACAATCGTGAGGCCCGTGCTGCCGAACAAGCACTCGGCCTCGCCCAGGGCAGTGGTGGCAGCATCAGCAGCCCTGCAGCAGCCCCCAACCGGTGCGTTGCGCCATGCAGAACCTGCCAGCAGCAGCAGCTACCACCACCCGCTGTCGTTCCCCTCTTCCGCCTCCTCAATGAGTGTTGTGGCAATGGCAGCCGACATGGCTGGCAGCCTGCAGGAGCGCTTGAGCGGCTCGCCTGCTCCTGCCCCCTGCTCCACCGCCGCTGCTTCAGCCTCGGAGCCAGTCAACGCACCAGCGCAATCGCTGCAACGACCATGGCATGCAGCTGGCTTGTCTGCTATGCCTGCAGCCCTGCTGCTGGCGGCTGCTAGCGAGTCCAGCGGCACACCACGCAAGGCCCTGGCCCGCGCCGCAGCCGCCAAGGTGGCAAGGGCTGCAGGCGTTGGCGGCGAATCCGCCATGCCTCAGCCTCGGCCGATGCCACGTGCAGTACAACGCTCAGGCTCGCTGCTCTGCACCGTGTCTGAGCCCAGCTCCTCGCTCCGCAGCTTCTTGGCAGCTCTTGATTCCGCACCAGGCAGTTGCAACAGCGCCGACAGCAAGCCCGCAATGTGGCCTGACTCGCCCCCTCGGCCGCAGCCCCTGCCACCACCAGTGCCCGTCATCGCCCACAACGCATCCAGCTCCTCCACAGCATCCACCACGGCAGCATCGCTCGACTCGCCGCCCTGCGCCCCCGCCACGCAGCTGTCGAGCGCATCGCCTGCCGGCTCGTCCACCCGCGCGCGCTTGCCGCCCTCAAAGCCCCGAAAGCCGCAGCCCCAGTCGCCGCCTCGCCGCGCCCCAATGCTGCCTACATGGAGCACCCTGAACGACCCGCTGGCGCCGCCCTCGCCCCGCAAACGCAGCCTCAGCGGCCGTCCCTCGGCTTCACTTGCCTGGCCTGCACCCGACGCTGCACAGCCTCAAATGGCAAGCAGTGCGGAAGCGCCAGCTGGAGCAGTAGCAGGTTCAAACTCTGTGGCTGGTTCCCGCGGCGGCCCGACCGGCCTGTCACACCGCAGCTCCGTCAACACGATGTCGTACCGGCTCAGCGACGGAGGGCTTGGCAACATGAGCGGCTGCGTCAGCGAGACTGACGGCTACCCCACATCGCCTACACACTCTGCGCGCTGCGCCCCCAAGCCGTCCCTCCAGAGCTTGACAGCCGCGGCTGCCTCGGCTGCTGCAGCAGCTGTCGGCGCAACCTCGGGCAAGCACGGCAACCCCGCCGCCATGAGTGCCGCCCCTGGCCGCTCGCGCCTGCACAGCATCCATCAACCAACGGCTGCCGCAGTCGCCGCCGCCGCCGCCGCCGCCGCTGCTGCTGCAGCAGTTGCTGCAAACTCACACTCCAGCCGTGGGCGCATGTCGCATGCCGACCTGTCCATCGTGGTGGCCGCCGCGACCGCCGCTGCGCTCAGCGCGATGGAGGAGCAGAGTGGCGACAGCGGGCTGCCGTACGCTGCCGTAGCTGCGCAGGGGGCGGACTTTGAGGATGTGTCCTCGTCTGATGACCTGCCGGCGTCGGCGTTTGCGTCGCCGGGTGCTGCACAGATGCTGGCAGATACGATCATGCCGCGCGTTGGCCCCGCTTCGAAGGCCCACAAGTCCATCCTGGGCAGGTACGTGTGACATGCTGGATGCACAGTGTGCATTGCATCATGTATGCAATTTGCATACATAAGGCAGCGGCTGCCGGATGATATCAGGCTGCAGCAGTGCTTAAAAAAAACAAATTTGTCCAGCCGCACTGTCAGCCCCCTAGATCTGCCCAGAACCAACGTACTGCGTATGAGCAACTATGCAAAACAATTACTCCGATCATGATGGGTAAACCTTTTGCACAAGCCCACAAGAAGGTGCACCTGATCCAGCCATGCCCACCTGCTGATCAGTCATGACCGCCTCCGCTGCCGTGCTGTTGCGCTGCAGGCACAACACGAAGCCGGCTACCGAGTCCCTGAAACCCAGCCTCAGCCGCGCCGCGCCCTCGCGGCACCCTGAGCCGGAGACCTCCAGTGCGCCGCAGTACCTCGCCGTCCCCGCAGCGCCCCGGGCCGGGGCACCATCTACCAGTCAGCAGAGCGCGATAAGCGAGCCGCTCACGAGTGCACCGCGGGGTGCCCCGTTAAGCGCATGTGCGTCGCCAGCGCACCCCGCCCCGCGCTCGCCGTTCCGCAAGCTGTTTGTCGAAGACGGCGCTCGGCCCGCTGATGCGCCCACCGGTGCAGTGCCTGTCGGCCTTGCCGCCACAAACGTGACAATGGACGACCTTGTCGCTGCTAACCGCAGGAGGCTGTTTATCAGCCCGGGGGATGCAGCAGGGCATGAGGCAAGTGGCGTGACGGCCGCCCTGGCCACAGCTCTAAGCTCTGGCAGCACCAGCACCGTCACTCCTGCGGCTGCCGCTGCCAATAGTGTCCTGTTGGTTTGGAGGCCGTCTTTCCTGGACGATGATGAGGCCTTCCCCACGGCCCCTCCAACATCCGCCTGCTCCACAGCCCGCAGCATCGCGCACGTCCCCACGCTCCCGCAGTCATCTGTCCAGGCTGCAGCGCCCCCATCGCCTGTGGCACCTACCTGCATCGTCGCCGCTGCTGCGGCCGCTTCCCCCTACAAGCTTGCGCGCCGAGCCTCCGTCCACACCCCTCAGGGCCCACACACGCGCCTGCCCGGCGGAGGCGGTCTAGGACCAGGGCCATCATCGGCTGTGCACTACTCGGTGCACCGCGGCGGGATAGCGAGCGCCTCGGCGTCTCGGGTTCAGTCGCCGTACCGCAAGCTGTTTGCGGACAGCGAGGGCGATAGCAGCGACGGCGTCCACTCCCGGCCGTCGGGCTTGAGGCCCGTTGGACACTGTGCGCAAGGCGCGATCGGCACCCCCAGCAAGCCCTGGTGCTCCCCTCAAATCTCTGCGCTTGCATCGGCACACGCCGGTGACGCCCAGCCCTCCGCTGCTGCGCTGACGCTTAATGCCGAGCAGGCTGCCCCACCCGCTTCTGTTCCTGTCATTGTCACAGCTGCTGCTACCAGCGTCCTTGAGAAATGGGGCTCAGCTGAGCCTGCCGGCCTGTGCACCCAAGGCACTGCACCCAACCCTGCGCCTATGCCTGCCTCCGCTGTCTCTGTTCCAATGACGAGCGTAGGCTCCGGCTCTCTGCCTGTTGTGTGTGCCAGCACAGATGCAGGCAGGGGGTCAGCAAGCGGGACAGACGTGCTGCGCAGCCGAGGATCTGTCCCCGCACCAAGCAGTACAGGGCTGGAGGGGCTGGAGCACCTGATCAAGCCACTGAAGCTGCCGCTCACGCCCCGCAGCTCAGCAGCAGAGGCAGCAGCAGAGGCAGCACGAGAGCCGGCGCTTGGAGGCTCTGCAAGCAGCGCTCAGTCCCAGGCGCAGGCGCAAGACGGTGCCGGGGTGCCTAACCAAGCGTTTAGTCAGCAGGTGACGGTGTTGGCACCTGTTTGGGCTCCGCTTCCTGCCGCACCGCTCGTGAGGTACAACAGCCTGCAGCAGCAGGCGGTGACCAGGGCTGGCTGGGCCGCCCTGCAGCAGCAGCAGCAGCAACAGGTGTCGCAGCAGCAGGTGCCGCTTCAGCACGGGGCGACTGCCGCTCAGCAGGCAGCGGACAAAGTGCTGCCAGCTGAACAGCAGCCGCAGGCGCAGCACTCTGTGCAGGTCAATCTGCCTGGTGGGAAAGCTATGGACGCAACTAGCAACCCACTGTTTCAGGAGCTTGCGAAAATCAAGGACCAGCTCAAGGTAAGTCATGGTTGACGTTGTTGGATATCATGATGATGGCCAACGTGCACCTGCAAGTGCACCCTCCAAGTGCACAGCACTTGGAGACGGCCAGGCTGCTACAGCCGAGTGCATTCAGTGAAAAGTCAAGACCAGCAATAGTGTTTAACTCACCACTTGCTGCATCCCTGGCTGTTGCTGCTTCCAGGATGTGGAGGGCTTGCTTGGAGGGCAGCCGCACCAAGGCTCAGCCAGTGACATGCATTTCGTGGCCCAGCAGTCGTCACAGACCAGCTCACCTGCTGAGCTGTCACAGGCCAGGTCACAGGCCAGCTTTCCTGCTAAGCCATCACAAACCAGGTCACATGCCAGGTCACTTGCTGAGCTTATTGCTCCACAGGGCGATGCTGTCAGGGATGACGTGTCCTTGCTGCGGCAGCAGGTGGCTGAGATGGCGCAGGCCATGCGGCAGCAGCAGGAGCTCATGGTACAGATGCAGGCCATGGTGGGGCCGCGCCTGCAGCAGCCGGTTCGGCAGCAGCACACTCGACGCGGCGCTTGGCTCCATGCCGCAGGGGTTGGGAGCGGCTCGACTCAGCGGCGCATGAGCGGCATGCATCAGCGGAGCGTAGCGCGTCGTGAGGCCATCAGCACCGCTGCCCAAGCTGGTGCACTCACTCTTAGCAGCAAGAGCAGCCAGGGCGGCAGCGATGCTGAGGTGGATGTGTATGCCAGCAGCAATGTGTTTGCAGATGGGGTGGGTTACGTGCCGAACGGCAACAGCATGGTGGCCTATCAAGGTGCGCAGGAAGAAGGCTTAGACCACGTAGCACCAACACCCAGGGGCACGGGGCAGAACAGCTTTGCCATCGGTGTGGAGCAGAGCGGCAACGGCGCCGTCAGGCACAGCAGCAGCGGCTGCAGCAAAGCAGAAGCAGGCCAAGATGGGGAGGGTGACGAGTGGGATGGTGGGCAGGAGGGCGAAGATGAGGTGAGCTGTCTGCCAGTCAGCATGTTCTCAATGCATGCAGGAGAGCGCCAGGAGATTGAGTGCGACGGGGAGGCAGCCGAATATGGTGTTGAGGCAGAGTATAGCTTGGCCCTTATGGCGGCAACGCCTCTGTCGTCATCAAAGTCGCTTGGGTCATCAACTTCCCTGGGTGCAATGCTGTCCCTGGGCCCTGCGGATGCCCTGCCTGACGGAGAGGCGTGTGCATTTCTGGCCGCGCAGCCCCCCTCGTCAGGATAGCAGGTAGCGATTAGGCTGGTGTTGTTGTCTGTGAGCAATCATGGATTCCAGCAGGTGCGATTCGCCTGAGGGCTGGCAATAAGCTAGGGTTGTGCATGCGTCACCTAGGGCAGCCGGAAGACAGGGTTGAAGTAATTTATGAACATGGCAAGTCGGATGGTTCCTATTATGGGCTCTTAAATCCATTCAGCAAGCTTGGCATGTGTTGTTGTTGCTTAATTAAGCATTTCTGACGTTCCTCCCTCAAGTCATTGTTGGTCGAGGCATGAGGTGCGCATTCATGCTGCTAGCGGGTTCACGATTGATTATTGGCACATCTCTTTTGATGTGGCTGCAACGAAGGTTCTGATTGTGTCTGCTGAGTGAATTTGAGCTTTGCAACTGATATTTTCATGCCGCCTGCATTACCTTGCGCTGCGGTGCAAGCGAAAACAGGCTTCTTGAGCGAGGAGTTTGTAACTTCTAGTAACCTCCGAGCTCCATTCAACTGCAGCTGTCGTCGCACTCCATTCCTAGTGCAGCGCGTTAGACTCGTAGGCAGTAGGCACGTAGCTGTAGGCGATATATCGTCAGCGCTGGCAGACGGTGCCACCAATAAACGCTTGCCCCGCCGCGATATTTCTTGGGACTGCGCACGCTGTCATGGAGGAGCTCGCCACACAGCAGCTCTCGCCCATGCGTGAGTATCTTGGCAGCGGCATGCTGGGCTTTACCGCGCTCTCATTGCTGCTGCAGCCTCGATGACGCTTCCGGCCTCCACCTTCTCGTCTGGCATGCGTGCAGCTCCCCAGGGTCAGCTCGATGTGCAGGACCTGGCCGAGCGGCTGACCAGCGTGCGCATCAGCAGGTCAAAGCGCCACACAGGCCTTATCACGCCTGCAAGCACCGTCAGGTAATATGCGCTGCGACTGTCGCTGCCGCCTGGTTGATGAGTTGCGACCCATGCAAGACCGACAGCCAGCGTGTTTCCCTGCCGCAGACCCCCTGGGCGACGCAGGATAGAGCATGAGGACGATGACAGCGTGGATGACAAGTCGCAGCCGGAGGATGGTGAAGACAAGGAAAATCAGCAGCAGCCATCTGTCACGCCGACACGGTGGGGACAAGCAGCATCAGACTGCTGAAAGTTCCTTGTCACAGCCAGATTGCATCAGCGTGCGCATGCTACATTCATCACATCCAAGTCGTTTACTGAATCTGCGTGCGGGCCATCGCAACATGTCGCAGGATGAACCTGGTGCAAGAAGAGCTGTCGTGCTCAATCTGCCTGGAACTGTGCGCAAGGCCTTGCACAACGCCTTGTGGTGAGAGAATGCAGCAGCACAGCAACGCACTTCAGTGGGAATGCGGCGTTGTTTGGTTGCAGCTGTCATTGACATCGCTGGGCTTGTCCCTTGCCTGCTGCACCTGCAGGTCACAACTTCTGCCGCAGCTGCCTGCGTGAAAGCCTGAAGCATAACCACCGGTGTCCCAAGTGTCGCAAGGTGCGTTATTTGACACTCAGAGAATGGCGACACATGCAATTTTGTGTCATGCGGTTGAACACCAGCCGTCTGCATCGAAACACGTCAGCCAGTGACACGTTGTCTGCTCCATGACTGGCAGGCCCTGCCTCCCAGGTTTGACCTGACCATCAACACCACCCTGTGGAACACCATTCAGCTGCTGTTCCCTGCAACAAAGTCAGCGCCCATCACGCCGCCAGCCGCACCGCTGGTGGACCAGGGGCAGCAGCAGCAGGGCAGCTTTGGAGCGGGGCCACGTGTTGTGTCAGGGCTGATGCGGCCATGGCCTCTTAGCAGGTAGGTGCTGCGACTTGGGATACACAGCAGCTAGGCAAAAGAGTTGCACCAGGAAACCGGGTGCCTGGATGAAAGGGTTGGGGGTCACCATTGCAAGGGCGCTGCTGCAACACTGTGTAATTCGCGCTGCTCATGCCTGCAGGCCGGCTGCAACGACTGGCTCCGCATCTCGATTGGACGAGCTGCTGGAGCACATTGAGCAAGGTGCGTCACATGTCGATTACGTGTCTAACAGTCGACAGTTGGCTCGCCCTCCAGGCAACAGCTCATGCACTGCTTGGACGAGCACCTTGACATGCTACAATTGGGCATAATCTGCTCCTCATCAACCTCCCTGCGCAGGCTCCTCCCAGCCTGCCAGCATATCTGGAGGCCCCATCCACCACCGCCAGCTCTCTGCGTCTGAGGGCCGCGCATCCTTGTTTCAAGTCTCCGCCACGAATTTCTACTCGTCGCAACCACGCAGCACGCAGCCGCAGCGGCCGCCCGACAGCCCCAACACCGTGCACGCTAGCCAGCACCTGCACCAGGTGCTGCGCCCCATTGCCACCCGGCCACGCTCAGGGGATGTGCGCGATTCGGCAGCGGATGAGGCCAGGCCCGACTCTGCGCCGCCCCCTTGTGTGGAAGGCGCGCCTCGGGCAGGCGCCCAAGCTCCACCGCACAGGCGCTCCTTGCCCGGTGACTTTGCGGAGGGCTTTGGTCCCTGGCGGGTGGGTGTGCGGCCAGCGCCTGTGCCTGCACCCTCGGCGTTTGCCGCAGCGTCACAGCTGCCGCCTCCCCTGACGCATCACACCAGGATGAGCCGCGTCGCAGCTGTGGGAGCAGCAGCAGCGGGCACGCGACCATCTGCTGTAGGGACTACAGCTGCACCGCTATTGAGCTGCAAAGGAGCGTCCCTGGCTGCCATCAGGGCAGTGCCAACAGCAGGCGGGGCAGTGCTGTTACCCAGCCATTCCAGCACTTCTGGCAGGCCACCCGTGCCTCCGGCTGCAGCCTGGACAGCAGCGCCACCCGGCCCCTCAACCTGGATGTCAGGGATGCCGCCGCCGGCGCCTCGCAACATTGCAGTCACCAGTAACGCCTTTGCTCGCACCGCACCTGTTGCAGCGCCCTTGACGAATGCGCTGGCGCGCACGATGTCTGACACGCCGATGTGGTCGCCAAGGCAGCAGCAGCGCAGGGCTCAGGCCGCTGCCGCTGCAGCGCCGTGGCCCGCAGTGCCCACTTACCTTGCGTCTCAGCGTGATCAGGAGCGGCACCGCATGTCCTGTCCTGGCACAGGCCCCGTGCGTGAGCACTACCTCCGGCCCAACTACCTGCCAGACACGCTAGCGGATCAGCAGGAGTGGCCGCTGCGGCGCCAGGGTCGGCTTGGCGTGCCAGATGACACCACAGCCAGGAGCAGCGACGGCACGGATCAGCAGCAGCAGCTGGAGCCGGGACCCCTCATGGGGCTGCCTGTAAACCGTGCCGAGCGGCGGCGCACACGCCACAGCTTTGTCAACACGATGATGCTTCCATCGCCGCCACCCGTACGCATGGCGGTGTCAATGGGCGTTGTCGAGGCGGCAACGCTAGGCCATGGCGTGGAGGACAGCTTCCGCTTCCTGCCGGGCCCTGTGCCTTGCTTCCCTGACGATGGCAGCTGCTCTGACAGCAGCGAAGACCAGGGCACTGACGCCCTTGAGGAGTGTGACGGCAGCAACCCGACTGACTGCTATCTGTACCCATTGCTGTCGGGCAGCTTCAGCATGGCTGAGCTCGCGCCTGTGCCCGAGGTCAAAGGCGAGTGCAATGCGCGTGAGGCCAGCGGCGAGGGCTGCAGCCACAGCCCGCGCACTGACCTCAGCTTAGCCGATGGCGATGGCCGCCAGCCTCGGCCAAGGTCTCGCCGGCGTACCAGCAAGGCTGTTGGACCTTATGAAGCTTCTGGCGCCCTGAGCCTCGCCCAGGAACATTCAGTGCATGACGACGAAGAGCATGATGTGGCGGCAAGCTATGGAGAGCTGTTGATGTACCCGCTGCTCGACACGGACGCGCTGGAATGCTCGCCAACCCAGCCACTGGCCAGGGTGGGCCCGTTGCTATGGAGCTCACAGCAGCAGCAGCAGCAGCAGGCTGGCAGGCAGGCAGGGGCATGGCAGGAGGCTGTGACAGAGACAGGTGATGCTTTGTGTACTGACACGGAAAACAGCCGCACTTCTGATGAAGTGCAAGCTGGAGCCACAGCCCGCACCTCAGCTGCAGCTGTGCCTTTGGTACCGCACGCTAAACAGCTCGGCTCTGCTCAGCACCCCATTGAAATCCTGTCTGAAGAGGAGGATGAGTGCGGTGCAGGCAGCAACAACGCTGAGGAAGCGGCAGCTCATCAGTCTGGCTTGCCTGGGAGGGCGGTGGCGAAAGCGCGTGCTACAAGCAGGAGGGTTGTGTCTGGCTTGCGCCGTGTGAGGCACTGAGCAGCCCTTGAAGGCGTTGTTTGCCAGTCATGGGTGTTTGGCAGCTTGCCTTCGGACAGCTGTTTGAAGCTGCATGTTTGCCGTAAAGATGTTGCATGCTTGTCTTCACCAAGGCTTCTCAAGAGCACTGCAGGAACGTTTGCAAATTGCAGTGTGGGCTTCACTTCACACCTTCACAGGTGGAAGGTGCCCTGACGCACCTGTCAGACTGTTGAACCGCTGCGCGAGCCCACGCCCATTCTCTCCCAAGCGTCCTATTGCTGAAAGCCAGCACTAGAGAGTTACACCTGACTGTAGCAGCGCCTCGAACAGGCAGCGCAGGGGCAGCGTCCCCGCCCAGGCAGGCGCCATGGCCAGCTGGCAGCAGCCGACGGACCAGGAGGAAAAGCTGCATGTCATTTTCAACGAGCTGGCCAAGACATTCAAGAAGCTGAAGAAGGCAAACAACCCCGACAAGATACATGGGATGCTCAAGGAAATCACGAACGGCCTCAAGGAGGGCAAGGCGTGAGTGTGCCACAGGGGTTCTGCCCGTCTGCATGGGGAGGTCGCAGCGCAGCTCATCACCCACCCCATGCGTACGCCGCATGTGTACAGGCTCATAAAGGAGTTTGAGTTTGAGGCGCGCGCGGACGGCATGCCCGCACCGCTGCTGGCGGAGAGGAAGCGCGAGCTGGTGAACCAAATAAATGGGTTCATAGCCATGAAGAAGGAGGTCAGCGCAGCGCAGAGTGCAAAGAACGACCTCATCACCGGCGGGCCACAGCACAGGGAAGAAGACCTGGCCGGTGAGCATGCGGGATGGCCTTGCACGCGGAGCCTGCACACATCAAGGCTGGCAGGGCACGAGCATCGCCATGCTGTACACGATGCACAACATGGGCGAGGGCGCACAATGAGGGGTAACAATTGTTGAACATGTTGGTCGCCTGCTTGCCAGTTTCGGTTTGCAGTAGAAGAGCAGCTGCTCAGGTCGCACCCTTGCCGATGCTTTATGCAGGCATGAGCATGGTCCAGCTGGTGAAGAAGGGACACCGGGAAATTGACGAAATCGACCAAGGCTTGAACCGCGTGGAGAAGATTGCGCTGGACACGATCGACGTCGGCACAAATGTAAGTGGCAAGTGCCAGGATTGCCAGGTTGATGGGCATGGTGGTTGCACCGCTCCTACCTTCCACACCATTGCGGCGCTGGCTGCTGGGGAGAATAGCAGTGCTTTGCGCAGCCTCAGAGTCACAGCATGCGTCTCGCCTGTGCCTGCATCCAGCGAGCATGCTTTCGGTTACGAAGTCTTGCGCTGGCAGTGTCAGTTTTGCCGAACATGTTCCTGCTTGTCCCCTGTGATGCCTGCCTGCGCGCCCTCCTGTGCTGCAGACTGCAAAAGAGCTGAACGCACAGACGGACAAGCTCAATCGCATCGTGGACGACCTGAACGAGATGGAGTTTGACGTCAAGAAGGCGACCAAGGTGATAGGTGACATCACAAAGGGCCTGCTGACCGACAAGTGAGTGCTCGCGATGTGGTTTCGTGCTTCTCAGGACTGCATGTCAGGTCGAGGGAGCAGCCCAGGGATGTTTATAGGGGTAGCATAATGGTTGCAAGTGTTCAACATGCCTGGGCCACGTAGGTGGGTGTACATTGCTTCTGGCAAGCAGGTTGATGTGGCAGAGATGGGCTTTATTTGGTTCTCAATGCCTCTGTGGCACTGGGCAGGCACTTTGTCTGGCAGACACACCGATAGGAAGCGCAGAATTTACACTTTCTCTAAGTGACTGGTGCAGATTTTGTCTTGCTCATTCAGCGCAAGACATATGCAATGGGCTCACGTTGTTTGCACAAGACTAAAGCGAGCTCTTGCGCCTCCGCTTAATGTACGCAGGTGCATTGGGTTCTTGCTGTTTCTGGTTGCGGGAGGCGTGGTGGCGATCATCGTGGTCAAGATTATCAAGCCCAACGTGAAAGCCATCACGACAGCGGCATGCAACGTCACCAATTGTGCAGCAGCCACCAACTGGACGCAGCAGGTGGGCACTTTACCAGCCAATGATTCGGGCAACAGCGTGCGATGGCGCATCTAAAGGCGCACCAGCAGTTGAGCCTGTAAAAAGGGAGATGTGGTGCGCGATGAGGTGGGGAGGTTTTGGCTTGTAGGCTGCAAAGGTGGTTATTTGACAGCTTGTCAAGGCTTTGGCAGGCTTACAGCGCTCATGACAAGCACTATGGCTGCTGGGTCTTGCCACGCATCCATCCCTGACATTCGCCCCTTGCTGATTGCTGTTACCATTTGATGCTGACAGCTCATCAACACCGGCCTGAACACCGTCAGCAATGGCGTCACCAACGCTGCGAACGCCGCCAGCAATGCGGCAGGCGTGGGGGTGCCCTCGCCGACGACGACGCCGGCGCCTGGCGGGCGGCGGATGCTGATTGAGAAGCTGTTACGGGCAGGGATAGCGCTCGCCAATGCCACCCTTGCCAACATGACGCAGGACGGCTAGTAGGCGGCGCGTGCTGGCTGGCCTGGCACGCTGTGAATGGCATCGCCGCTTGCTGTATGGCATACTGCAGATCTCGCCGCAGCGTCATTGGATGCAGCGCAACGGCATCCTACTCCTCATGTTCATGCCAGTGAAAAGCTGGTTCAGTCTCGCATCTGCTTTTGGAAAGGACGTGGGCTGAGGCACGGCCCCTGGTGCCTGACAGAAGTGCAGTGTATGGAAGCTAGTTTGTACATACAGCTACGAGAGGCATATAGTTGCAGGTCATAATAGGACTGTAGCAGAGAGCGAGGTGAGCTTTTGTGGTTTCACAGTGAGAGACACTTGTACTTCGACCCGCAGTCTGGCCTCCCTGCTTGCTGAGGACCGGAGCATTGATCCCACTCTTTCGTTTCCGCGGTTTTCCTGCCGTGAATGTCAATTGGCAGACAATGTTCTAGGTTTGCGGTCTGACCCAGCACTTGGTGGGCGGTGTGGTGGGCGGTGTGATTGGGCCTGCGGAACCGCAGCCCATTCGTGTAGGCATGTGGTCCCAGCACGCAATCATGAGACGTAGATCCACAGCATGCTGGCTGCCACTCATATGGTGCTGCATGGCAGTGGCAGCGCTCGCTTACTATGAGCCCGCGCTGCCGCAGCCACCACCGCAGCCGAAGTGGAGCGACGCCCTCAGAGACGCTGCAGCAATGTACAAGGGCGAGAACAAGTTCGACCTGTACGAGTTCACGGGTGAGTAGAGACCGCTGCTGCGCTTGCATGCCATGCACCAGGTAGCAGGATAAGGGACGAAGTCAAGGGGTGATGGCATGTGCTAGCCAAGCTTAGCTGACCTGCTCGTCGTGCATGTGCAGTTCAGCACAGCGCATGACGTGCATGCATGCGGCTTGAGATTAAACGCTTGGGTTTTTTATTTTGCTGCACGGTTGCCACTGTGCAGCCATTCGAAGTATCAGCGGGTCAGATGAACATGCCAAGGACATGGAACAGGCAGCTCGGTGGCTGGTGGGCAGGCTGGGTCACATGGACATGCAGGTAAGATGCTGTGACAAGGCCAAGGGCATAACAGGCTTGCCTGTGCCTGGCCTTCGAGACTGTGTGCGGCATGGAACTTGCGGCATCTATCCTGTGGCAGCTGCAGCAATGCGCTGAAGCCGAAGCTCTCAATTGCAAAGAGATGTAGCAGACCAGCAGCCAGCAGGCTGAGCTGCACTGAGTTTGTTGTGGCAGCCTCACCCCTGTATGCCAAACAGCATGTGACATGTGCCATGTGCTGCAACCGGCAGCAGCAGTAACCTTTATAATTGCACGCACATTTGGAACTGTGCAGCACGCACGTGTGTTCGAGACAGATGGTGTGCACCCGATCGTGTACGCGGACTACCTTCTGGCAGGGGATGACAAGCCAACCATTCTGATCTACGGACAATATGGCGTGCCGGTAAGCATCACACACAGCATACACACATTGGAAGGTCGCCATTACCTACTCAAGACATTGGTAGCTGGGCATACTGGAGGTTCTTGCGAGGCTGCAGCTGTGGAGAGAATGTATCACATGTTGCTTGCTGTGCTAGCATGCTGGCGTCATATCATGTGGCCGCAATGCTGCCGCTGCCTGCATGCATGCTCAGTGGCAGCAACAGATCAAATATATCACTGGCAACTTGAAGCAAGGCTGATTATTGCTGTTGTCGCTGCTGTGCCCCCCAGCCGCTAAACCCACTGCTGTCCTGGGACGAGCCATTCAAGCTGGGCAACGCAGACGGCTCTTGGTGGGGCAGGGGCGTCGGTGGAGGCAAAGGCGCGCTCCTCATGGCCATCCAGGTGGGAGGGTTGGCAGGAACGGGGAGGGCCGCTGCCTGCACCAGATGTAGCGTCTGCATTTGCTGCGCAACAAGCAGACCCAGTTTAGTGCTGCGCATGGTGCACAAGCTCCACATAGTGTCTGCATTGGTTACTGCCAGCGCAGAACGCAAGGCGTGCGCCACAACAGTCATTTTGTTCTGCTTGCATATCAGTACTGTGGCTCATGCACTGCAGGGTGTGGAGGTCATCTTGCGAACCTATGAACTCATGAATATTGACAAGGAGGCAGAGCTGCCTTTCAATGTAAAGCTGCTGTTTGATGGACAGGTGAGGCTGGGCACGAGGTGGGCTGTTAACGCTCGGCACAGACTGACCTATACAGTGCGGTGACAGGTCGTAGCTGCACAGCTGCATGTGCTGTATGCTGCACCACACTGTTAGCAGGAGTCACAAGCAGCCAGTAGTTCTCATGCCATTGGATGCACGTCACAGCTTCCACTGGTCACGTGCTGCCTGGCAACAAGACGGCAGGCCAGCTTCTGACAGCACGCCCTGCGAAACCTGCTATGCGTCTCCCAACACCCCATGATCCAGGGAGAGCTGGGCAACCCTGGTCTCGAGGCATTCCTGCAGCAGCACCGGTCCCTGTTGTCAGCTGATCTGGTGTTGGCGGCGACAGGCGCGCCCACGCAAGGGGAGCAGGGCGGCGTCGAGGCCCTGCCCAACACGCCAGGCAACCGCCTCGCACTGGAGGTCTGGAGCCAGGTGTTTGGCAAGGCACGCGAGTTCAACAGGTGCGCGCATGTTGACCGGTGCTTTGCAAGTCAAAGGACGCAGGTGTATGTAAGCTGGGCCGCCCACAGGTCATACCTGCGCTGTGGCATTGGCTCAAAAACAGTTTCTCCTATCCGCTGTTTGCATGCCTCCAATCTCATGGAGCCCAAGCCATCTGCACCAATACATCGCATCACTGCACTGGTTGAGTTTGGGGTCTCATGTGCCATTCTTGTGGTCTGTAGACTCCCCAGCCATTTGCACCAATGCATTGCATCACAGCGCTGGTTGAGTTAGGCGTCCCATGTGCCATTGGTCGCCTAGCATACTTTAACATGCTTGACCCATCCATTCGTCCGCTGCAGGGACCCCCTAGCGTCGCCAGCGCTCGCCATCCTGCAGGAGCAGCTGCAGCTGCCCGTCACTGTCTTTGGCTGGGGCCTTGGCAGTGATGTGAACGCGCCCAGCGAGCACTTGAAGGTGGAGCGCTACGACGACGGCCGTACCGCGTGGATCAAGCTGCTGCTGGCTCTGTCTGAAAAGGGCGTTGCACAAGAGCTGCGCAAGGCGAATGCGCTGTGGAGGCGGGGCGCCCTCCCAGCGTGGGGTGCAGCTGGGGCTGAGACACGCAAGGATGCACCACAGCTGGCTGCTGCTGCAGAGGCGGATCAGGGAGGGTGCAGCGTTGCAAAGGAGGCTGCCAGCACTGGCACCTGCAGCAGCAGGCCGCACGACGAGCTCTAGCAGCTGCAGCATGCAGGCCAGATTGTCAGGTGGAGAGGGCCGCTGAAAGCATTCCGGAAAACTCGATGAATAGCTAGCTCCAGGAGGCCAGATCCCTGGACCCTGACCCTCAGAATCCTTTGCAAGGGCCATTCCAGTATGTGGTCAAACAGATGCTGCGTCAGTATGGCGACACTTGCACGCAGGGAGTCCCTTCAAGGGACGATTTTATGTTGCAACTCAGTTGTAACAGCTGTAGTGTATCTCGCACAGCAGCTGTTGGCCAGCAGAGTCCACATGCCAGGAACAGTCACCAGACGCAGGCAGGTCAATGTGCCACGCACGATCGCACTTCTGCATTGTCATAAGTCAACAGCAGCCCTGCTACACCACTGGTGCGGCGAAGTTACAACTGCACGCCTACCATCAGGCAAAGAATACAACAAGGTCCAAGTGAACAATCATTGGCACAAGTTACTGTGGTAAGTACCACTTGCTATTTTATCTGTTCATGTGTGGGCAGCACTCACGCCCTCACAGCATGGTGGGAGCAAGACTTTTGCACGCAGATTGTCCCAATAAAAAATCCTGAAGCCCCCAAGGTTCATCAGCATTGCAGCACAAATCTTCCAGCCAGCAATCAGTTGACCCAGCAACAATGATTCAGCTTCG